>WTSP01010496.1:75687-134144 GCA_025331215.1 Actenoides lindsayi
GCTCCGCAGCCCCGTTCAGGGTTCCTCCCGAAGCAAGAAGGCGGCCCCAGCCACATGAACCAAATGGGCACGAAGCCCGGCAGAGCGATCGGCCCCCAGCGCTTGGCAAGAGGGCTCAGCAGCGGGGCCGAAATGGTGCTGCCGGGGCTGGTGTGCAAGGGAAAAATGGCCTGAGGTGTTAGAGGTTTTCACCCCTCTAAGCTTGGTGTTCCAAGCAGGAAACCCAGGCGCCAGCCCGCATGTGCAACCTTCCACTTGCTGTGTCTCTGGCACCGGTCACAGGGGAGGGGAAAGGAGAGAAAGGAGCACAAACCCAGTTCTGGTGCCTTCTCTCGGCAATGAAGGATGCTGGGCTCTCTCAGAATGGATTTCACTGGACTTGTTATCTCTGGGGACTGCCCAGGCTGAAACATCTGAGCCTAACGCTACTCAAATCCTCACTTCTGTACTTGCCGCACGGCCATGCTATTTGTGGCTGGTTGCTCAATAAATAAATGATCCTCCCCGTCGTTTATTTGATCGAGAGCTCTTAATTGCATCGGACAGGTGACAGATACTCCATGAACCACACAGTCTGATGGAGAAAAAACCCAGAAATGAAGTTCTGGGGTTTTCTCCCTTCACATCCACTGACTCCTTCTTCCCTAGTTACCCCAACCCACCACTGATGCCACATTGATAGTATAAATGCTTTGTTCTTGAGCCATACTCACAACTAGCAAAGGCAGAGCTCTGTATATAGCTTACACTGGCTGAGTATGTTTTCATCAGTAAAAATGAGATTTGTTCTGCATTCGGACAAGCTGTACGTTGCAAAATGCCAGGAAGAAGAGGCATTAAAGGCAGAGCCTCACAAAAAACCAAAATCACCAGAAGACATTTTCCTAGCTTAGAAATGACACCAGGATGCCATTATGAAACATGTGAAGTGTGGTTGAGTACAGGCTGTGTGACTGCTTCCAAAGATAACACGGGAAGAACTAACCAAGATATGTCTAGAAAGGGCTATAGATGTCTGGTACTTTATTTGTCCCCCGACAGAAGGGGGACAAATGCCAATTTATTCATCCCCCTGCTCCTTCTGGAGTATTTTCTACATCTCTGAGTTGTACAAATGTATGCAAGGAAAATATCAGCTTCACGAGTTTCAAGATTCTCCCAGGGTTTCATTGACTGATATGGATTAAGACAAAAATATCACATCAAAGCCATGAGGCCCCACAGCTGCTGCCGAAGCAAAGACCACGATCTCCAGGTCGCAACTCAAACTTTTAGAGGCTTAGTATTCAAGGCAGGGTTTGGACTTTGCGAGCCAACAACCCCGAACCCCAGGAAACCTGGTACGATGGCTTTTGAACTCACCTCTCTGTCAAGTCCAGCAGCCACCGTGACAATGTCACCCGTCTCGCTGTTAATAGTAAACATATTTTGCGACGGGCTCTGCGGGGTCTGAGTCACGATTCGGTATCTCACCATCCCGTTCGCTGTAGTACTGTCGTCTGCGTCGTTGGCCGTCACCGTCATCACGTAGGTACCTTGGAACAAGAGAAGAGATGAAATATCAGGACTGTCTCACTGCAGAGCACATTTGCAGTCTCACTGACTTGGGGTCACGGATTTTGCTCAGAAATGCTATGGAGTAGACATCCCATCTCAATCCAGCCAGCTAGGCAAGGCAAGGATTATGAAAATAGCAACACTGCTGAGACTAGATGATCTGTACAGATACTGATTGTATGTAACTGGTATATAGTGAGAAGTCATAGGAGGATATCTATGATTAGCTTCTAATTCTTTCAGTGATTGTAAGTTTTAGGGCGGCATTTTTTTTGTCCTGCAATTTCTTATCGATTCTCACAGGAGATTATTTTCCATCCAACCACTGCATTCACATGCATTCAGAAGTAGAGCTTAACAGTGGAAAGCCCATCAGACTTCCCAGCAGCTTCAGAAAGACTCCATCAATATCGCCATGCCCAGTGCAGGAAGCAACTGTCTGCTGCCTCCAGTTCTGGCAGAAACGCCCACCTTTCTGGCCCCTTCTGGTGAAAAAAACCCCCACAACATTTCTGCAGAGCAAATGGAACAGCTGCTGCCCAGCAGGACAGAAAACCAATGATTTGGTATGTGTGGCCAGCGATATATTGAATCGTTGGTTTGTTTCTTGCTAATCACCAGTGTCTTCATTTGCCTTGCAAAAAACAATCCCTACTTTCTAGATACTGTTGGGAGTGCACTGATGCACTGACAGGCTCATTATCACTAGAGTTTGGCAGCAGGGTGTTTTGCTAAAGTGGGAAATTATCATTATGAGGGTAAAAGATGTTACTTGATTGGATGGACTCCTGCAGCTGCATGGTCCTGTGACCCCCCAGAGCTCATAGGGCCCAGTGTTACTCTTGTTATATTGGTAGAAGAAAATGACTAAAAGGGCAGACACATACTGCATACAAAAAGCAATCTGCAACAGTGGATGAATCTAATGGTATGAGACCTGGAAGGAGGAGCAGGAGGCAAAGAGAGACATAAACTCTTTTAGTGACCATCAAAACTCAACAGCATCAATGGGAAGATGGAAGGTACCACTTGGACACTGCTCATTTGGGAACTCTGAACATGATGAACCAACTTATGAGCCTGTTGTGCTGAGGGAGATGCAAAGTGGTCCCAACAAGAACCTGAGCTGATTCAAGATTGAGACACGCTTTGTTTTACAAAAAGAGCTGAGCTTGTTCTGCCCATTTAGTTACATGTGAGCCACTGGCAAGCTCAAGGATATGTGGCTACCTCAGCATTGCATCAGTCTCATCTAACAAGCCCAGACCCCAGTTTGGTCACAAAGCTACCAAGCTTTCAGTTCAGAGAAAGCAGGGAGCTGGAGAGCTTGCATCTGTTTGCAAGAGAGTTCACAAACACACCCCACGCTCTAAACGGGCAGAGCTACCAGTGGCTGCAGCATGGCCAAATTTTGTATCCTAGCCATGTATCCTTAAGCCACTCAGCAGGTAGGCAATCCCCCAGTATCTTCCCCATCTCTGGGAAAACAACATTTCCCAGTACTAGCAAGAAGTGGCCTCCTAAGTTTGTATTTTTGCACTGTGGAAAGCACTTTGCTGATCTCCTTCCATCTGGCTCAATCAGGCTCTTTTTGTTCTCTGTGGTGATACATTTCCCTGTGAGTTTTCTTAGTTCAATAAGAATTATAGATTAAAAAATAAATGAATGTGTAAAGCAAATTCTAATGATGAATACATTCCTATCTTTCTGCAATAATCCTGATTCACATTGGTGAAATGAAAACAAACTATTCAACAACTTTAACATTTTTTTCCGATCAATAAACTTCAGGAGAGGGAAGCAACACTGAATTCAAACAAGGCTATACAAGCAATGAATTTTCTCCTTTCTCTTCAAACACCCTTTTTTCACTCTTTTGCAAAACCAGTTATCATGAGACAACTGATACAAATAAAGACGCCAACCCTTAGATAAGTACAGGGGAAACGTACAGGAAAAAATTTAAATAGGAAATGTGCTGAATGAGATGTTTGACTTGGAATTTATGTTATCTTAATGCATTCTATACTGAAAATATCTCTGAACAGAATGTCAAAACCTGGGGCTAATGAAACAGCAGTCAAAAACGAAAACAGAATCTATTTTAGGACACGTGCAGTGTTAGGACATACTCCAAAAAAAACAGGTGGCATTTCATGTTTCTCTTCTAGTGCAAGAAGAAGCTCAGAAAGGATAGTTACTGGGGCTACTAGGTTCAGACAAGGGCACCTCGCAGTTGTGGTCCCTCCTCATCCGGGATCTCTGACTGCACTGTGGTTTCCAAACTAAACCAGGACACGGGGGAGATGATGGGTTCCCAGTTTAGCAGGGGAACCCAACAGGCTGCTGCTGTGGTGGGCATGGGGTGAGCCGACAGCAGCTATACCACCGATGGAGTGTGTCGTGGGTGTCCTTCGCTCTTTCCCTCTTTTTACTTCTTTCCTGCAGTGTAGCATTAGACTGAGCACATCTGCTCTAGAAAAAAAAGGACTATTTCAACAGCGTTTGACCTACATCCCCATAAAGGGAGATGGGACTGGACAAATGTCTCTAAAGTCATGAACTGAGCACACCAGGGAGCTGTATTTCAAGAGGCAATCTGCTCCCTATCTCGTATCTTTAATTTCCATTATGAAACCCAACCGCAGAGAAAATAAAGAGAGGAACTTGGCATTAATTACTAACTTGTAACTTAATAAAGCGTCCTCTGCAAAGGGCCCTGTGTGGCTGCAGCACTCTGCACTGCGCGATGGAATCGCAGCAGGCGCTTCCTTCCCCAGCTCTCCGCTGCTCCCTGGGACTGCTCGTCTGACCACAGTCTGCTGTAAACTGGCTGCACACCACTTCCTCCTCTCTGCAGGCTGGGTGGTGGCTGTTAGGTCTGTTCCAATCCTGTGCACACACAGTTCCCACCTGGCGATGCTGAACCAAGAATAAGAGCATGACGGCATCTCTGGTTACTCAAGCTGAGGGGACCACTCCTGAGGACCACTCCCAGGTGAACAGCTGGTGTAATCTACACCACCGTCTACACTCCTCTCAGTTTTCTGTACATTTAGGCTGTCTTTAAGCAAGACATATCCTCTGGATACCTGTGTGCTGCAGTGAATGGCATAAACATATATCTGTGCACAAGAGTGTTCAACATTGGATATATACTGCTGCAGTGCCTAACATCTTCTGGGTGCTATATAAAGTCTTCTGCCATCCTAAGATGGTTGGTGATGATTTACCTATAAAAGTAAATAATGTCATGTTTATACTTCCTGTGCATGGGGATGTATCTTCATATACTTTATATTCAGATAAAGGACATACGTTTCCATATCCAGCCCCTATTACTACACAAATTAGGCAAATATACAGTGGCAGACTGCACAGTGCTTACACACTCGAGGATTGAGGCTGGTATTGTCAGGGTTTAAGTGAAAAAGTACAAATTGCCCAGTCTGGCCTGCAGGATCACAGAATGGCAGGGGCTGGAAGGAAATTCTAGAGGTCGTATAGTCCAACCCCCCTGCCAAAGGAGATTCACCTAAAGAAGGTCGCACAGGATTGTGTCCTTGAGGGTTTTGAATGTCTCCAGAGACAGAGGGTCCACCACCTCTCTGGGCAGCCTGGGCCAGTGCTTCGTCACCCTCAAAGTAAAGAAGTTCCTCCTCATATTTAGATGGAACTTCCTATGTTTGTGCCCATTACCCCTTGTCCTGTCACCAGGCACCACGTTGTGTGTGTTTTGTGGAAATCAAAGTGTTAACCATAACACCTTTAAATCACTATACCCTACCCCAACAGGGACTGGAAGCAGTTACTACACACCAGAAAAACTGGGCAAACTCCTCTAAATCCCAGTCAAAACCCTCATGCTGCACTCTGCCTTTTCTGGGTCAGACCCTGCCAGAGGTGAAGAAGCTACAAGATGTGTTTAAATGGGGCAAGAAGGACTTCACGCTTTCAGTGCGTGACATTTAGCTTTAAAATAAAGCATCAGCTCTATTTTTTTTCTGCTCTGAAGAGCTTGCTCTCAAGCCTGCTGACTTTCATCGAATGCATGAAGTGCCAAAACTCAGGAGTTTGCCCCAGTCTGGGCAGTGTATCACATAATGAATACCCAGTCCAGACGGTGATTGACAAAACCCTATTAAACTACACAGCTGGCCCGGTAACTCAGGTAGATAACCTGTTGAAAGAAAAACATTTCTCATCCAATAAGGCACATGGTATGTTAAATAAAATACCTAACCTAGTACATCATGTCAATATTAAATCAAATTTGTTGCATGTTGAACAGCTCTTCTGAGAAGCAGATTGAATTATCATGCACAGCTAGTGATGACAAGATTACTGTGCATTAGCTTTCATTAACTAATATGCCAAGTTCATATATCACCTGAGTTAAAATTAATGTATGGCATGAGGAAGGAGATCTATCAATAAAAGGCAAGAACCCAAGAATGTGCAATTTCACAATGCATTCCCTTTGATTTCCCAGAGCCTGCAATCTCCTGGATGGTATTTTGTCAAATGAGATGTTTCCATTTCAATCCAGCAATGGAGAAGACACATGAGAGAGATGCTTGAAAGCACCCCTTATGGAAAATATTCCCTCTAGATTAATTAAGCTTTCTGCAGGATAGGCAGAATAATGCCTTACAGATTCTGAAGGGATGGAAGCAAAGGGAGATAATTTTTACCTCTATATTCAGTTTTGTTTATCAATTGTAACATGAATTGCATCGGCTTGTAAGAGACTGCAAAAAGATTTTGCTAGGTTCACCCTATCTCGCTCGATCTGTACGTGTCGAGGAAAAAAAAAAAGAAGCAAAACAAGAAAGATAGCTGCCCCACGTATGTATAAGCAGATAAGCACACAGTCGTAAACAAATGTTCCCCCCCAAATCACTCCGGAATCTGAGAATCAGCGCAATTCTTTCTAGCTGAGAGGGTCCCGAAGCACGCCGCGGAGTGCTAATTCACATCACGTTGCCTGCAATCTCTGCTCTCCCATCTACGCAACTTCATTTCTCCGTAAAGACTGAGCCTTCACGGTTTCAAGGCGTGCAAACAATATCTTAGCACAGTTGTGCTCCCAAAGTCTTTGCTACAATTGCTTTATAATTACCATTTTTTCTAAGCCGGTTTGATATCCATTAGTTAGATTTAATGCATGTTAAAAGAAAGAGCTAATGGGCACTTATCAGGAATACAAATGAAAAAAAAAAAAAAAGATAAAAAACCCTTCCATTTTGCCCTTTATACCACATATCATTATAAAAATACACAATCCTCTCTGTCTACTCCTGTGATATAAACAGAAAAAGCTAAAACTTCATCCACTTATCCAGTTTTTACGGATAATGCTGATTCTCCGTTCAGCTTTATCTTACAGTTTATGTTTTTTAATGGCTGGTAAATGGTTGTGGAATCATTAAAGGTTGGTTAACCTTCTCAGTCTAATTTTGACCTACAAGATACTTAATTTAATCATTCCCCCATAGAAAAGGATTGAATCATTATGTGCAGACATGTGGTGATGGCCATATTACATTAGATCTTCATTAACCCAAGTTAATAATGGCTTTGTACTAATGGAAACCTCCCCTTCCTCCTAATTTTTTTCCCCCCAAATTGGAATGCTCACTTAGTGAATACTCTGCATCTGATGCAAGATAAAGAGAAGACAGTAATTGATGGGAAGTTTAAATACTGAAAAGCAGTGTTTCCTAAACATTTACATACAGCATTTCCTAAAAATAAAATTTTCCATTCAGAAGAATTTCCTGGTACTAGTTTTCTTCCCCA
This sequence comes from Actenoides lindsayi, assembly GCA_025331215.1. Lineage (NCBI taxonomy): Eukaryota > Metazoa > Chordata > Aves > Coraciiformes > Alcedinidae > Actenoides > Actenoides lindsayi. Next base: position 83,047 of record WTSP01010496.1, read on the forward strand.
CAGAGGATGGGAATCTCATGGCCCTACTCACAATAGGAACACTTCACACTTGTATCCTCCAGTTAAAAAACCAAAATGTATTCAGCAGGTGATCCGAAGCATTTTCACATACTCACCGTGAAGAGTTTCAAATGAAAAATGGGGAGTCGACTCCCCAAAGGTGCTGAGTGGAGTTATACACACAAACAGGAACGTATGCAAGACATCAAGATGACAGAAATGCCTGAAACTCTACTGTGGATTTAATAAATTGCAAATGTACCTAAATTAAACTGCATCCCACATGCTCTAGATAGCAAACTAAATAGAAACAGCACTTTCCTTCTGAATTGTATTCCTTCAGGTGTAACTGATAGCTACTGCCATTCTCTTTCACCATTATTTTTGTAATCATTGGCAAATTTTGACCTTTCAAGCAGCTAACCTAATTCATAAAGGATGCCACTTCCTAATTAGCGGAGACAGCAGATTCTCAGCCTCAAACAAGGCAAGAGACAACCTAATGAGAATAAAAAGAGCAAGCGGGTCTGGAGAGATGACTGAGCAAGTCAAAGAGAATGCTGTCACCCGGAACTGAAATAATACCTTCTTATTGTTAAAAAATGAAATAAATACCTCCGGAGAGAAAATGAACAGATGCAGTGAATGCGGCGTACACGTGGGCACGGCCAGATCTGAAGATAACTCCTGTACAGCAGCCTGCAGCCTCCAGAGACCCCGCGTACCGTGGAGAAATAACAGAAGTAAAACTTCAAGATGGGCAAAAGCGCATTCAGCCTCTGAGCAAATAGTTTTGACTGCATAAATCAATGAGCCTCAGCTCGGCTGAGCTCCTGCAGATGAATCCTCTGGATTCCCAGGGGCTAATTGAAAAACTGGAGAAAGCGTGACTTAGGACAAGATATCCTGAACACCAGCACCGAAGTGTGCTTAAAAGTACAGCTAGGTTTCATGCTTAACTGAAAGCATATGCAACTGGTGAGATCTCACAGACCTGGCTGCACAAAACCTGAGGCATAAGGCACCTTCCACAAGGCTTGAAGCCAGCTCTTGAATTTGAACAGTGTAAATATAATATAACATAACTACTACGATATATATAATACTAGGTTATTTGTAACTGCTGGTTAAAAGGAGGCAGAGAGTGGACTAATGAAGTGTTGTAACTCCCTTCTTTATTGGTCTCAGAACATGATTTGCCAATTTTTTCCCCCCCTTATATCAACTTGGCTGTTTTTTCTGGATGGAAATACCATCAGTCTGGGGATTTGCATTTTTTTTTCCTCACCTACAGTGCTGTAATTCACTTCCTTGCTCTTGGGACTGGATGCTTCTGAAAAGGAAATTAAGACCACAGATTTCATAACCACTCACCTCGAAATAACATGGGAAGCACTACCACATGTGTCTGCAGAAAAACAATTTCTTGTCTTCAGATTGTGCTCGGCTGAGCAAAAGAACTTAAAAAAGAATATTGTGTATCCTAAGTCTGTATGTAATGTGTGAGAGAAGAGAGTCAAGTTGGACAAAGCCACTTTTAACAGCATATAAAGTGCAAGGGTAAGAGTAGCACCTAGCCAAGCCGCAGAAGTTGGCACGGCGCTGATGCATATATTCAGGCTTGTGATGAACCCAGAAGTAACAAACAACCTGTGAAGAGCTCTGGGAGGACTGGAAGACTCTGTTGAGACCTACTCTGGTTCTTGAAGATTTTACCTTTACATGATCTCTCCGAAACATAGCGTATTTGCATTATTTCTGGCTTCTCAAGCTATCACCAGGACCATGTGGCTGGCACGCACCCTGGCCTCGCCAAGCCACGTCACCTCCAGCAGCCGAGTCCACCCAGGTCCATAAGCCTGTTCAGGTGCTCTGTTGAACGAAGACCTTCCTAAATGAAGAATACTAAAATGAATTTACCTCCAAGCTGGTGAAACACTACTGAAGGTTTTAATTGCGAGCAGCACTACAGCGTTTTGGGGATGGGTTGTAATGGAAGAAAGGGATTTTCACTCAGTGTGCGACCAATTTTCAAAAATGAAACATTTTTTCTTCAGATCTCAGGCACTGCTGCTTTCGTTTCCTCTCTGGCCACCCAGCAACACTGGCTCTGTTCTTTCACTGAAAGAACAACCTGCAGGACACCAGGTATCTCTTTACGAATTGTACTGGCAGGTTGGAGAAGAGGAACAAGCCAGAAACCAAATTCTCCACTTGAATATATATACAAACGCAACTATATGCCTTAAAAGATTAATTTCAGAAGTCTTAAATTGCACTTTAATTTGAAAAACTAATTCAGGCTCATAATTGGCTTTCTGTTCAAATCACTGAGGCTAAAGATTTAAATTCTTAATATTCAGATGACTTTCAAGTTTCTGGCCCCATCTGTGCATTAGTCCATGGTGTTAATCTCTGAGGGAATCTCTGCTGGCATAGAAATAAAATAAACAAACTGGGACACTAGTAGAATAATCAGCTTTTAAAATCCTTGGTTTTTTTTTTTTTTTATATACTGCTTATTTTTATGAGATTTCTTTAACTCAATTTGCCACATATAGATTTGGCTCCCAGCTATTTAATTTTTCATGTGGCACACTATCAACAATTATTGTATCCGAGTTCCATGAAATCAGGAGGAGATGGGGAAACTTTAAATTACAACATTTCTCATGTAAGAAATACTAACATTCCTTTATTTTGGAGGACTGTCCACATTTAGCACTCTTTCACACCACTCCCAGGGAGGGTGGCAGGAGTAAACGATCCCACACAACACCATGAAAAACAAGGAGCTGGGTGAAACCCTTTTTTTAAAAGAAGCCACTTGGACTTTCGCTCTTGACTTGAAAGGGCCCGAGATGTAAACAGACAGTTAGTGAAGTGGAAAGGATGAATGGGAATGGAAAAGGCCAGCCTGACAGGAACAAATTGTTTTGGAGAGATGTGTTAATTTTTGACAATCTTTCTGTTAAAACAAAATAGATACAAGCCAGAGACAAGCACTCGAGCCACTGCGGAGCGTTCCGCATTGACCTTTTCAGAACTGAATGCTGCCGTTAAGTAAGACATCCACATCCCACCGTAAGGTACATTTTGTGGTGGTTACATCAAAACTAAGCTTCTGCAGTGACCAAAATAACGATTCCCCATCACATTTTTGGTTTGGGATTAAATTCCCTTTTTTCTTTTACACTTAAGCATTTCCATTCTACCTTACTGAGCAATTTTTTTAATTGAATTTTTTTTTTCCCCTGGAAACTGTAGAATTTCTTTTGAAACAGCAATCCCTAAGGACACCCCCAGGATGCCTCAAGCCCAGCGGTACAAGCGCAGGGGCCGGGCTCATGGCAGGCAGTAATTGGGAAAAACCCACCCCGAAGCCCATCTCCTTTCTGCCGTGAGGCAGCGGAGCCTGCACAGCGTGGGTCAGAGACGTGGGCTTTCAAAAGGCAGCAGAAGACCTCGTGGGGTGGGCAGCGTTGGGCAGCGAAGCTGCGCAGCCCATCCCGCTTTATCAGCGCTCGAAAGGCAAGTGCTGCAGCTCCGGGAGAACTTTGCTGATTAAGGCTGCCAGAGGGACCAGGGGAATTTTCAGCTCGAGCTTGCAGCTGCATTTTTAAAACTTGGCTGTGTTCTTCATATAGAGGCAAAGTTCAAAGAAGCAGAACGTTATTCAACATGAGTAAAACATGGCCTTTTAAGATACACTTTCAAACAGTTGCACGTTAAATCAAAACAACTCATGGAGGGAGAGAGTAAGGAAGAAAGATGGTCCTGTGGAAAAGAAAATCCTGCATCACTGTTCCTGTCCTGCATTTTTGGAAGGGCCGGCACCTACACCTTTAAATTGTCCAGCTGCATGACCTTAGGCTTGATAAGCTAGAAATGCATTAAAATGTTTTCCAGAGAGTATCAGGAAAGGGAAAATAAATGCAATTCAGTTTAAGAGCCAGCACACATTTCAAGATGTCGAGGGGCCAGGCGGCGACATCTGTTCTCACACTACAGAGAACTTCACCAAGAATGGGCTCCTGATTTCAAGAACACTGAGTTACGGTGTAAAACACTGTTTCAATTAAGTTATTATAATCTTAACCAGCAACAACAACCTATTATAATTAATAACACTTGATGATTTCTTTTCTATTCCTGTCAAGGATTGCTTCAAGGTGACTTCCACGCTGCAGAGAGCATGCTCCTTGGAAACCCAGGCAGTCTGAGTGCTCTGCAGTCTGGGAAGCCCCTTCACTTAAACCTCATCAGACTGCCTCTAATGAGTCTCTTCACATTGCTGCCAATTCTTCCAGCTCTTAGACAATCCCCTTTGAAGGATATTTGTATTTTAGGCTAAAGCAAACTTGCTTCTTCTGTGGGAGGTTAAGTGCCCAACAGTATCACACTGTGCCACAGGTTGGAGTACACATCCTTCTTGCACTCCCATTTGCTTGGTTCATTCTACCGCCTTTTGGTTTATTCACTGTCGAGTCAGCAGGTCACGTCTTACTCGGCCAACCCCCCACCCCCTGCCATGGCCAGGCACAATTTGCAGCTGTCCCGCAGGGTCAGAGATGAGGCACATCGCTCTCTTCCAGCTCCCTGCCCTCCGTGCTGCAGCATCCTCTGGAGACTCAGCCCTGCCTGCAGTGCCCGCGCAGTGCCCGCTGTCACTGTGCCCTGTGCCCCGTGCCCTGGGGGTGCTGTGGCAGCACCACAGAGCCCTTTCCTGCTCACTTTGCACAGGATCTGCTCTATTGATCCGGCAAAACCCTTACTGGGGCTTTCCCTGCAGCTCAAGGTCACTGTGTCCTCCTCAGTCTGTGTTCAACAGCATATTTTTGATGGGTCTTGCTCTGCAAAATTTCCATGGGTAGAGCTTGAGCTCCATATGTTCCCTTTTTCTTTTTCTTTTTTTTTTTCTTTTCTTTTGAAAAACTGGGCAAACTTCCTACTGACTTCAAACAGTCACTGGCTGCTCACGCTAGCTGCCCTCAGTCAGCATTATTTGGGGTACTCTAATACTCCAGCCACTTTTCTCATAAGAGGTGTGCAAAATTATTAAGAACATTGCAGATACTCTGGTAATTGAGCAATACTGCATTTTTAATCACAGCCATTATAAATGGGCATATGGCAGATGTGAGAAATAACAATTGTACAGGATATCCAGGGAAGCATTTTCAGTCCCCGGGCATAGTTTGATAGCAACAAACAGTGGAAAATGAACGTTGAACTCTGGTAACATATAATAAGATTTTTTAGTTTGCTTGAAGCCAATTTGTGCTTGATACATGGATATACTCATGTATGCATATACATATTTATAGATGCATATAAACATGTGACTTACTGTTGAACCAACACTGAATGCATTTTGCTGTTACCTCTAAGAATATGCAATGTCCATCATTTGTCGACCGCTGCCACAGATAAGCATGAGTTCTGGATGCATATTTTTCTCTTGCAAAGGCTGGTGTGGTACCTCCTCAGTTATTATAATATTCTGAAGCATCTTGAACTATAAAAAAGTTCCCAAACCTCTGCAAGATCCACCCTTAGCTAAATGCGTTGTCTAGACTTGTCTCTATGCAAAAGAGGGATACGTAACTCTGGGGCAAAGGAGGAGCACGCAAACATCTAGAGGAACTCTATGACTTCTCTAATCACTTTGTCAAAGACACAACGTCATGTTTGTTGCCGAGTACATGGAATGAGGGCCTCAGATACCCAAATTCCCAAGATGTTCTACAAAAGCAAAGAACAGAAATTCAATACTAATATAAACCTTTAAAAGAATACCGATTAAACAGGAAAGAGGGAAAAAAACCCAACCAAATACATCAAAGACAAATGTAATTGCTTTTGAATAAAACCAGATTGCTTTCTGCCTAACTGCCTTAAAGGCAGGCACTCCAGCCTGGGATACAGAATACCAAAAATCACTGGTAGAAGCAGAGGCACAAGTATTTTGTAGGCAAAGTTATCCTATTTTGATTTAATAGCTCAAAGGCTTATCTGGGTTTCAGACACGAAGAGGATGCAATTTACTGCTTCTTTCACACAAATAAGCAGAACTAGTTAAGACATTTGGGAACACTTTGAATACAGATCTGTCCTACAACAAGATGTAAGAAATTTGATTTGCCATGGAAATGTTGCATCAATCTTCAAACCTTGATAGGCCCCGAAGTGGCCTTCAAACAAAAGCCAGAAAATCCTCTGGGAAGATGCCATTAGAGCCATCAGCACAGCGACTTCTCGCATCCCCTCTGCCAAGCAGGGCCGGGGATCAGCACTTCGAAGCTGACACATAACCACCCAAAGCATACCAGGAAGGGAGCTGTACCTATTCCTTCCTCAAAAATAATGTCACGTTCTTTCCCCGCGACATGTCACCACAGCAGCCCATTCCTCACAATGCTGAAAGACAATCCATCACGACTGCGAATCACCTTGTTAAAAATAGTGGCCACCAGAGACTTCCCTGCGACACCTCAGGCAGTGGGGAAGCCATGATAAATGTTTGCTGACACAAAATGAAGTCACGGGGTGTTTAACCCCTCAGCTGGCAAATGACTGAGGATAAAATTTGTCTTGGAAAAATCTCCCTCTGATTTCAGGAGACTTCCAATTGTACCGGTGACAGTTTTCTCCATATAATTGATGTTCAAAGGATAAATATATTCGTATTAGTTACGCTCAGCATTAAGCTAAACCAACCCTGCTACCATCTTGAAAACTACAGAGCTACACCACGCTTAAATAACAAATCAACAAGGTAGCTGAAAACATTAAAGACACTTTAGCAGTATTTTCCCAAGCATATAAACATGTTCATGTAAAAAACATCACTTGTCTTCCATGTACACTTACGTTCTCACTGATTTTTCACTCATAAATTTTCTGAAATTCTACTTTGGCTTTTTCCTCATTTCACCCTCTCTAAGAAAAGCCCAGAGGGATGGAAGATGAGGCTGCAATTTCAGTGGGAATATTCCCACTTCAACAGACCCCAGATAAGAAGGTATTTTCTGCACGCTTTGGGACACGGACATACTTGGAGTCTTGACTGGGTGCCAGATATTGAGTGTACTGGTTTGGCTCGACTAAAGACTGGATTAAATATCAAGGAGGTAGGTATTCTGCATTTAAAGGCACGGGGTCAGGGGAAGGCCACTGCCACCTTGGCTTTCAGTACTCTGTAGGAGAGTAACAGCCCTGTCCACGTGTAACGGGCGGATGAGAAGGGCAATACAGAGCATCACTCTACAAAACTACTGCTTTTGCTAATTCCACATCTGGGAAGGAACCACCTCCATCAGTCTTCAACAAAAAGCCAGCAACAGCAAACCTCTCCAGCCTTCTCTCTGTTTCAGGAGGAGGCAAAGCCACCATGCCAGATTAATGGCGGAAAGCCAGTGATAACTGTTAAGACTTTTTTTTTTCCACTGTACCTGGTTTAGAGCCTTCATCAACAGATCCATTATAGACTTGGTTTATAAACTCCGGCCTGTTGTCATTCATATCAATCACATAGATGTAAAGGTCAATAGGATTCTCCACCTTGTTTCCGTTCATATCCACCGCGTGAGCCCGGAGCTGGGGATAAGCACAATGAAAGCATAATATCAGCAATTGGATTTGTTGCAGAACGAGAGACCGTGTTTTGTAAGAATTGACTTCACTTCATAAATACTTCCTTCAAAATTGAACTGAAGGGGGTATCTAATTCCAGCAGAAAGCAGTGACGTGGTTTCCATCTAGACTCTACCCACGGACACTTTTTAAAGGCTTAACATAATATTGAAATACTATTTTAAAATAGCAGCTGTCAGTGGAAACACTTCAGCTCTGGTGTAGTGATGCTATCTCCTTCACTGCTAATACACCCCTCTATTTTAATTTTCCCAATGTGGTGAACCTTGTCTGAAAATCAGCAAATTTTGCTCAGTTCCAAACAAGAGTCAGGAAATGAGTTTGACTTGAGAGGTTTCTTATGGGAACCTGCAGCCTTTCATACCCACAATAACAGGGATTAATCAGTGAAGAGATTTCAAAATGACATTAGTACTGTTTATTCTTTGTTTAATCACCGTCTCTAGGAACAGCAGCAGCTACCGACCCTACTGCTCTATGCACCAAAAGATATAAAAACCAGTCCCTTTCCTTCAAGAGATGGGAGCCCCTGTGGCACTAAGAATGAAATATTTTTCTCAGGCTTGACTAAAACGCCCAGTGAGGAAGCATTACAATAACCAGAGCCACAGTGTTAAGTCCTCAGTTAAACTGGAACTGCGGCTTTATCTTATTAGCAATAACCATCAGTAATAATGCTCGAAAACAAGAGCATCTGTTTTCTGAACAAAAGGGACAGATACAGCATGTCAAAATGAGTAATTAATAAAACAAAGCAATCAACAATAGGCTGGAACAATTAGTAATCAGGTGAAAAAAATGGATAGCTTTCTCATTAAAGAGAACAGATGGCTACTCTAAATGGTGCGTGTGCGGAGCGGAGCTGCGGATCCTGGCCTTGGAAACAACCCCAGCCAAGCGAGGAGAAGGGCTGCACGGTCCCTGACGACGTCTGGGCGGTGGAGAGGCATCGCCTGGGAGCGATTGCTGCAGATGTGGTTTGTCACCCCTCTTCCTATCAGCACCTCTGAGCGTTGCTGAACCTCCACAAAAATCGGGGGTGGAGCTGGGGACGGCTGCGGGACATCCTGCCAGGCTGGCGGGATGACGTGAAGGCTTCAGAGGATGCCAGCTTGCTGCAAGGGCTGACTGGAAGAGTGGGGCTGAGGGGCAGGGGACACACCAGCTCGTGCCTTCAGAGGGACCGAGGATGCTGGTCTCTCCCAGCAGCTCCCTGGGCCATCGGGCTGCTGCTGGGAGTTGGAGCTCCTGTGCCAAGGAGGTCTCCAGCTCCTCTGATGCATGACAAATAAATGTGCTAATTGCATTAGCACCGGCTTCCGGCTTTCGCTCTCGCTGTGCCCGTGATTGATGTAACTTTCTTCTTAATGTATGGTGTTCAGAAGTCCAGAGCTTAACAAAAGTAGCTGCACGCTATTAGGATGGGCTGGATTAACATTTAATCAAGCAAAGAGAACAAACTGCCACGTGAAATGAGGTGGGAGAAAAACATTTCTTTTAAAGGAAGTTAAGCAGCGCTTTTTCTTTAAAGACTGAAGAAGTCTGGCTTTGGTTTCACTACAGGATGTACCCATTTGTATTTCATGTCTTGTAATGCTCTTAATATCTGCATTCCTTGCCTGCATACAAACTGCTTTGACTCCCACCTGTTGAGCTATCCTTCTTCACGTCAGCTGTAGCAATTCAATAACTTTACCAGTCAGAGGTCAGACTGCCTTTGAAAAAAAGTAATTCAGAGCTAAAATTAAAGTTATTATCTTCAAACTGAGGCAGCACTGGGCTCTCTCTAGCTGCCTTTCCAGCAGCAGAAACGGTTCCATCCAGAGATAAAGCAGAGAGCAAAGCTGGTATCTTCCCCCCCAGATCTGACTCTCCCCCTGAAAATTTTTAATTACATTTGATAGCTTTTGTTTGAAATCTCCAGGAGTAAGGGATTTCTCAGCAATGCACGTCTATCTGCTTGTTGCTCTCGCTAAGCACATGTACCTACAAATGTCCTACTGCCTGCACTCCAGGAAAAAAAGATTCAATAAGCAAGACTGCAGGAATCTCATCAAACCTGAGGTGACATGTGCAAGTGTCTCCTCTGTCCTGAGCCCAGCACCAGCCCCTGGGCTGAGTTATGGGAGGACAGTGCCTGGGGACAGGGGCACTGGTGCCCCGATGAACAGCTTGTGGGCAGCCAGGAGAACGGCACCCGCTCCCCCAGCCCAGCAGACCCCGCACCTTCACATCCTGGATTGTGCTGGTGTCTGGCTGTCTGCAGCTGCTCTTCTTCTGTCCTCCAACGTAGTTGTTACTGCTGCCCCTTCTGCACATCCATCTTCTCTCCCCTACTTCTATGCCTGACTTCAATGAACTTTTCTTCTTTTTTCTCTTGTGCTAACTCGCATGAATTTTCTCCGTTCGTATTCTTCCAACAATCCTCATGTGCCAACGCCTCCGTATCTTTCCACAACACGCTGCTCCTCTGTGGTCAGTGCCAACCGCAGTTGAGGGAGAAGAGAAGCTTGAGCCAGAGGGTTGAATCTCAACTCAGCTCAATGGGAGCTCTTCCCTGTTAGAGACCATTCCTCATTAGAGACCATTCCTCATTAGAGACCATTCCCAGTGGAGAGAGCAAAGGAAGGAGGGACTCCAGTGGGGCAGTCCTTCCATTGGGAAACTAGTTGTATCTCCAAGGCAGATCAGATACTACATTTCTCTTCCTTAATTCATCTTCTCCCTTGTTTTCCTGCCTTACTCTTTGTATTAATGAGGCATCCTCAAGCCAGACAACACGCATTGTTCCCGAGTCGTTCTTCAGCTGCTGAGACAGGGCTCATTTGTGCGAGGCATAGTTTGAGTCTAACGTGGTGCTCAGCGGCTTGGGTTGCCATCTGCTCCCACCTGTGACCCAGCGGGTGGTTTGGTGCTAGAGTGATGGATGGGATGACAAGCAGAGAGATGCATGCGAGTGCTTTGCGGCACTGGGCAAGGCAGAAAAGGTGATGGCTGTGCTCTGCCTGACACACACGTCTTTTAAAGTGGGAAAAACCGCCAGTGAAAAGGCTGGTGAACACAACCCGGGCCACGGGACACTTGCCAGAGACAGGTCACGCACCAGTATTCAAAAGGAAGCTGGTGGCTGGCTGGAGACAGTTAAGAAACATTTATAAAGCCGGTCTGAAATATTTACACGGTCCCCAAGAGGGAGAACACGACAGGAGTAGAGAAGGAATAAATAAAATCAAATGAAATACCTTGCAGAGGATTCTGAAAAATTAATACAGGTAGCTGGCTAAAGTCTAGCTGGTGGATCGCTCCGCTATACACCAGCCAAGGAGCTGGCTTGATATTCTTTAACAAATATTGTTTAAAAGTATGACAATCATTGCTATCATATTCAGCAGCAGCTACCACAGGTCTCTGAGGTTTTCCTACTGACAGCTTCCAGGGTAAATGTAGCTGTTGGCATACAAATGATTCAGTATCATGATTATTGATTACACTGGAGGCTGGTGGTATCTGAAGGTAGTTAGTCAAAGTCAACACAGCGAGTTGTGTTAAATATGAATATTACTTACGCACTAATACTACTAATACAAATAGACATTATCAATCAGTGACAGAGCCCTTAAGCAATAAGCATACAATGTCATGCCTAATTTGTGTGCTCTTAATTGTGATTAAAAGTTCAAATTAGAGTATTGTGACACAAATGGCTGGCAATACTGACTAGAACTCGGTTCAAAATACGGGAATTAGCTCTTGTACCCCTTGAATTTCTAGTAAACTTCTTTTGTGTCCTTGCATTTCAAACAATTCCTTCTCAGACTATAACCCACCTGCTCTGCTCCAGCTATTTCTGAGACAGTCATTCATCAGGCTGATGCTGAAGGCATGTGTACACGTGTGCCTGGGACCGGATTAGGACTTGCTTCAAAGTTTCCTAATAACACACATTACTCGAGTATCATAAGCAATGACTACTTACTGACGTGTTTATGTTGATGTCTTTTGAAAACAGAGCTTGAAAAATGTCTTGGAAAACTAATCTACCAATTTACTATCCCTTGTACTTGCCAGGCCTACCTGCAGCTTGATGTGAAACCGGTGTCTGGATCAGAGAAGACATTCAGTCACTAATTCTGTCAGCAGTACAAACGGGACTTTGGGAATGCAGTTAAATAAGGCCAAGAGAACTCATGCATATTAAATATTACTACCTGCTGAAACTTATTTGGCATGCGATGAACATTAAGGGCTGGCTACAAGGGGAGATGAACCAATACGACGTGTGCCGCAGGGCGACGGCAGCAAGATGGGGGTGACGAGCTCGTGCCTGTGCTGGGCGAGTGCCCTCGGGCTGTGTCCCCAAGCCCCAGAACTAAAGATGCTGGAGCGGGTCCCGCAGCATCGCTCGGCACAGCAGGCGCAGATCCGCCCCGCAGTGTGGGATTGGTTAAGTGGCTGCAGAGCCCTTCTCATTTCCCTTTGCTCCTGTCTGCGGCTGGGATGTCTGCAAAGTCCCTGGAGAGTTTGTACTCTGCTTCGTAGCGCGGGCGAGGAAACAGATGAGGCCAAAATCCAGCTGACCTCGCGATGACTGCCCGTTGTGCTGGGAGGTTAATGCAGGAACACCAGCACACGCTGCACCGGGGCAGACACGGCGAGTCCCAGGGGCACAGACGTCTCTGCATACATCAAGCTTGGAATGATCCTCCCTAAAAGCTCAAGAAGGATGTTGAAAAGAGGGGGAAGTTCTGCTAGAGAACTCCCGATCTAATTAGAAAGTATCTGTTTCACCTTAGGGAAAAAGGTAGGTTTCATCAGACAAATGGCTTGCTAAATGCGGGGGGAGTTAAAACACTAGTATTTTAAAAATGGTAGTCCTGAAGCACTGCAGATAATTATGCATCAGAAAATATGTGTTGAAAATGTAGGAGTTAATGAAACAGAACTCTTCATATGTAGCCTCACAAGCACTTACAAATTATTATTATTTTTTTTATAATTAGTTTTTAGATTACCTGGGAATGAAACTGGCGAGGACAATACCTGACAGTGACAGAGATGCTGAAAAGACTTCATTCTGCTTAGGGCTGCAGAAAAGCCAAAGCGGTATCACTGCACCCCTCTTCAGCCAGAGCAGCGAGCCTGTATTGGACAAGAAGCCCATGTCCTACCGGGCAAAAAAGCCCAGAGACAGGGGACGGTGCCTTGCAGCTCCACTGACATCCTTTACCCCAGCTGAAGAGTTAAGCTACTAATGGGAGCTAAAGAAAACTCTACAGCAGATGTCAAACCCATTTAAAGGTGGCCAAGCTCTACAGTTCAGATCCAAGCTTACACCTCAGTCACTGTTCCTTCCAGTTCTCTGTATTAACCTGGCTCCAAGGCTGTCTTTCCTTTCAATTAGAGACTCAGCTATATGAAGTGGCATAAATTCATTGACTTCTGTGAAATCTGCAACAGCTGAGACACTGGAGTGTAGCTTCTTTCTGGAAGGTGGCCTAATTTTTTCCACTTTTTGGGATTGTCCATTCCTCCTGTAAGTTTCTGCCAAGTGTTTGGGTCATTGCTTCATACGTGGCATATTTAGAAAGTCTTTGTAGAGGAATATTACATGAACAATTGATAGTTCAATAAATCATCTGTCCATTGCTGTTAAGGCTGAAGGATCTAAAGGCTGTTTACAGCCATGACTTAAAATGTTCTCCATCACCTTCTACTGTTCTGCTAACAAAGATTTTCTGTCAGTTGCTATTCCTGTCTATAAGGTCTCATAACGTACTTATCAGTTATTCACTCCCTATAAACTACATCTTCCTGTAACCTGCAGAGTGTGAATATGCTTATTTACATATGGATGTCACTAGTTCAAGGTTTCTGTAGGGCACAGAAAAGGCTGGAATACTGCAGCGCGTACGAGGCAGAGTTACCCAGCCACTTACTCAATTCACTGTAACCCGTAGCTTAAATTTGCTACTATGGGGCACGTGATTTGTTATTATGGAGGCCAAAATCTTTTTAATCTCATGTTTTTGACTGTGTCTAATAGTAGATACCACAGTGGCTCCACCAAAAGTCTTAACTTGCATATTGTGTTATTGGCTACACCGTTATAATAACCTGGTACTGCTGAAGCAATATCAACACTGAGAAGACACCGTATCTCCACTACTCCTTTTTTCAAAACAACCTCTCTTCATATTTTCCTAGGCACAACAAACAACATAATTGTTCTTGTTCACAGAGGATAAAATAATTTTCCTTCAGACCTTCTTTTACCCAGGGGAAATCTCTTTTTCCACCCAACTAACGAGGTAATCTATTTTCTTTATCCTTCCACCCCAGTCCAGAAGCTGTGTCAACATGGTTAACTGGATACCTGATAAAGCTGACAGAATGTGCATCTCCAACGGCACAGTTAGGAATATGGTGTCAGTGGAAGTGACCCGTACCGCTTCGCTGACATTACAGCATCCCTGGGAACGGCTATTACGCTGCCGATAGATGCGGCTAAAGCGGCTCCAAAGCAATCCGTGAAACAACCTTTCACAACCACTCCAGGAGAGAGCGAAAGCGTAGACGCAGAAAAGCGTGTGGAATTTTTGCAGGGCTATCATGCAAGGTGCAACACTTTTTTTTTTTTTTTAGCAATTTGTGGGGCTGTATCTGCTGTGCAATATTGGGGCTAAGATTTATATCGAAACGTAACGGCCAATTACCGTGTAAGTATTCTGCAGGTAGAGCGTTTTATGAACTCGGATAGCGTGAGGCACCACTTCTGAGTGTAATTAATCTTAATTAATTTCATCATATTTAATATTAGCCTATGTGCATACTTAAAAACCTATCTGACACACCCCCATCGTACTGCCTGAGCATCTCCTAATGATTTAAAATGAAAAATGACTATACCAATTATTGCATGTTTAGCTGCAGTACTGATTCCTAAATTAGTCACTTCCCAAGCCATGCTAATGTAACAATTGGCTTCTCAGGGTTTTGGAGGGGTTCAGTCCACACATAAATTTGCATGGACTTAATAAGCATAGGGAAGTTGGACTCCTTTAAACAAACGACTCCACATCCAGAACAGACATCGCTTTAATGCTGCTTTGCAATGGTTTGGCTGATTTAGCAAGGGCGGGTTACACTAAAGGAAAGCAGAAACAAACCCATCCTCTTTATACGCACAAACTGCTCCAGGAGAGTGATGCTGAGACCTGCACTGTTGGTTAAGCCCGAGCACCAATGTGCAGTCAGCTCCTCGTGTCCCTGCTGAGAGAGGGAGCTGGTCTGAACTGTGAACTGGGGGCTGATTTTGAACAAAACCCCCGGTCTTCTCAAAGCTGCCTGTCCCTTCCTCAGCCCAGTAATTCTGGTACAGTTCTGCTTTGAGTCTGGGGACCTAGATTAAACTCCAGATGCTTTATACTTACATGGTAGGAAGCTCTTTCTTCTCTGTCCATCGGGCGAGTCACATACATCCTGCCAGACACGGGGTCAATGCTGAAGACTTCCATTGGCGGCTGGTCGGCCCCCACCCCGGTGATGCTGTACCTGATATGGATCTCTTTGTCCTTATCGGAACGAATCTGGATGAAACAACAAAGACGGCAATCGGTAAGGTTTTGGACAAAAGCCACACGGATGTTGAAACCACTTTAAAGATCTGAGCTTGAAAGCTGCATAAATGTAATACCGCTGTCAATTTTGACAAGGGAGCTGTATGCCAAAGTTTTGGGGAAAAGCCAGGAAAAGTGTATTCCACATCTTTTCGGCTATTTTTCTCCTCTTTTATTCATGACAATTCTCTAGGAATCATTGAAATCCTGACTTTTTGCCTTAGATGTGGAAGAGTCTATATGCACAAAAATAAAATAAATAAATGCTGTTTCCACGTTACTGAAACCCGAGGCTCCTTAAAGTGTCCAAATTGTTCAACCATACCCAGAGTATCCGAGCCATTAATCACTTCTGAAAACGCTGTCTCCAAGCTCCTGCATCACATTCTCGGTCCCTGTGACTGCGTGCACAAATACTCCCAAGAAATTTGACGAAAAGGGCTGTTTGCTCCCTCTTTCTCCACCCCAGGAATGGCTGGTGGGATGTTGCCATTTCATGTGACTGTTCTTTGAAGAAAATCGTGTTTGGCACATGGCTTTTGAAGCCCCTTCCCTCCTATACCTTCAGAACACCGCCACAAACTGAATGTGGCATGACAAATTACATGAACCTTGGATACAGAGCTGAGAAAATAAAAAAGGGAGGTTAAAATGTTGTCCTAGCAACCCTGACTATCTCTTTAAACCCAAATTTAATTTTCTGATCGAACGTTGAAAGAAGTTCTTGCAACAGCATGACTATTCCTGAAGGAAAGTGCAAGGTACAAATAAATTACCACCCCCTGCACCATCACAAACTGTTGTGGCAGTGCGTAAATAGCGACATGCATAAATTTTTCCCTAACAGGTCTGTGAATACAACAAAGTAGCGGGAAGATAATAGAAATCTCGTAGCTGAGTGCACGTTAGCATCTCTGCTACGGCAGCTACACACGCGGAGGAGCCTGAGCAGGCTCAGTGGGATGCAGGAGGCCCCCGCACTCCCCAAACAGCCCTAATGTGGGGAGCGAAGGTGGTTTCCCAAGGGGAAAGGAGGCTCCGTTTCTCAGGGAGAGGAACTGGGATGGGGCCGTGGGCTGCTCTTGCGCTCCTCCCGCATGTGACCCGACGCTATTTCTTCCCCTCCTGACGCAGGAGGCTGACAAGCTGCGGAACGCGTCGGTGCAGACAGATCCCTTGGCTCTGAGAATCTCCTTCGATGCCTTTGTCCAGATCATTACCAAGTTTGTACACTGTCTTCTTTGTACTGCCTCCACCAAACCCTCTGCTCCCGCTAACGGCTAATAATGTCAGTTATTACTAGACACTGCCAGGATTGATTCGTGCTGCACCTACACTTCTGCAGCTGAAGGTCAGGGAATAGAGACAGTTTCATCTGTCTTTTCTCTACAGGATTCACAGCTTGTTTAGGCTGTTAGTACTGAGGAAAACTGATTGGACTTAGGCTCCTGTAATCACTTAAAAGAGGTACTGGGGACACGGTGAAAGCGCCCGCATGCCGCACGCAACACTTTACACAGGTTTTTGTGGGCACGGTGGGTATTTGTAACAGAGACCAGAGTAGACAGGTATGAATCCCACCCTCATTAGCAAATCCGTGGGTAAAAAAGTGTATATTAAAACCAAGCTTTGCTTACACAACTGGTTTTAATGACGGCAACTGACTCACCCGTTCAATAACTGAAGTCGACAGTCCCCAATCTTAGGAAGACCAGGCGGGCAGAGCTGAAAACTGAATTTATGTGGATGTCTGTGCAAATGTATAGCTCAAGTCATGGAGTTCAAGCTCTAACCCACTCCCTACATGCTTGGAGTTTGGCTCAAGGTAAGTGAAAACATAGCAAGCCATCGCTGGACCTCGAGCTTTGAGTCAGTGTGGGGTTCCCATCTTAGAAATTTAAAAGAAAGGGAAAAAAGCAGTAACATGGGACACACCGTTGTCTGTCTGTCTCTATCAATATGTGTCTGCACGGCTCTAAAGGACCTGTAACGTGTCAGGATAAAATCAGTCCTTCACTCTTTAAGTTTTTCCTTAACAAAGGCTGAAGGAAAATACCAAACTCAAGGTATCTGCACTTTTGCTGCCTTTTTGCCCACCGAAACACGGGAGCTGGGAGGGTCTCCCCAGCCCAGCTACGGCCAGCACTTGAGCACAAGCACCCACCAGCAAACCAAGTCTCTCTCCCAAGAACTAAAATGGAAGCAATTTTAAACTGAATCATGGAACAGGAGAGTCTGTTAGTTCTTCTTGGATATTTTTCTGCTCTATTTCCTGTTGCATATAGTACCCAGATGCCATTGTGATAGAAGCATTAGAAATGCATAGAGAGCGACGGAAACAGGGAAGGGGAGGCTGGATTTAAATATTCAGTGCTAAAGGCACTATATTTTATTTTCAGGAAATGCAGATAAACAGAAGCTCTCTAAGAAAGCTATGTACAGTTTAATAAAGTGTATGCTAAAGGATGTCCTTGCAGCACTTTTATTAGCATTAATAGGGTCTAAGCTGTCTGTATGTAAATCATTGCAGATCTAGGAGATGAGATATATCCTAAGAGCCACACGACTTGCCCAATTATAGTAAGAAAAATCCACGAGTTAATTATACTGCACTGAACAAAACAAAGATGGAGGGAAATACATTGCAAAGATTCAGCAGTGATTCATTATTTGTTGTTAATTGCCATCATACTACAATGGCTTGCCTGTTACCTGTACTTAATTCCTTTTTCAGTAAGAATACAAGGATGTGAAATGTTCAGAAAAAAATCATGTTAAGAAGCAGCACTTGTCAGAGAAAGTTGCAAAAACCCATTGCAATGAAGCATACTACATATTACTACCAGGGAGATATTCATCGCACAAAGGCACATGCTTTTTATATTGGAACATGTAATTTTAGCACTCTTAATGAGATTTTTGAAAAAAAAAATATTTTTTTTTTTTTCAGTAATCCTGTAACATTTTGACCAAAGTCTTCATTTGCATAATTCCCAGGGTGCAATTTAGTAAATCTTGTTGAGAAGTTAAGAACATTATCTGAATACAATGTAAGGTTTACTTCTTTTGTCAAAACTGTTCCTGAAGCAGTTTACCATAATAATAATACTAAGAATAAAAAACCCTCTATTCCCAAGGAGCTCACTAGATCCGGAAAAAAAATTACCAGTTGTGGGAATTTACTGGCTCAAGAGAGAGTTGCTTTTTGCTTCGTTTATGCCTAGGAAGCGAGAAGATGGTAATGTATCCATACAATAGTCTTCTGACTGGAGAACATCCACAGGAATTTTTTCCACTTGTCTTTCCTTCTATAATGCAGTCAAGAGGTATGCAGGGTTCTGGGCTACAGAACAGATGGCAGAAGGGGAGTTTTCCTTAGCTGCATTTATACATTTTTTACTCAGAGAACCTTTAGAGCTTTGAGCTTTGCCAGCGCCAAGCACAGTCCCACACTGCATATGACGATGTGAGCAAGATGAATGATGATGGCTGATGAGTGTCATAAGAGGAATCTGCTTGTAAAGCAGCTTTTATTCTCCAAGAAACCCCTCTGGGATGGAGCATAGAGTGGATTGTTACACTGGTGAGGGAGGATGCCCCAGATCGAAAGGCAATTTATGGTGGAAGATCCCCTGATCCCATCCTATCTCATGATCAGAGGTGGCATTTTCCACACAGGAACCCTGGGATGCTGAGTGTCCTCACCTATGGTGACAGATACAAATGGACCACCTGGGAACTGTGAGACCAGCCACTAAAGCTACAGAAGAAACCTGCAGCAGAGCCGGGCACTGAACTCGCATTGCCAGACCTCTGCTTGGCTATGGCAAGCACATGATGGTCTTGCAGCCCAAGAGTGAAGCAGGGGGCTGCAGAGGCAACTGAGCTCGAAGCATTGATGCACCATCCAAAGCAGAGAACGAGGGCTGCAATCAATGTTTGCAAATCAGAATGAGAATGCCAAGAGTCTGACTCAGCTCTCATTTCCACAGAGTGATCTGAGGAGCAGGAGGAAGTGGTGTGGTATCACACATGGGTATTTTCCACTGCAGGTTCTGACATAATAACTAAAATGTGTGAAAATGAACATTGCAACTCTTGAGATAATGTGGGGCTAAACCCTTCAGAGCTGGCTTTCTCCTCTGTGGCAATGTGACATTGCTTGGAAAGCAGCCTGTGCTGTGACACAGGACCGTGTCCCACTTACAGATCTAATCTTGGGGTTCGTGCCTCCCCATCAGGATTTACTGGGCAGCTAAACTCTTCCTTGAGTTTTACTGGTAAGCAAAATTTCAGTTGATGAGCTCCTCTGAGGTAGCACATTTTTATCACTCTTTTGCTCCTGTTGATCCATACCCTTCTCGTGCTCTTAACATTTCCATTTCTCACGCTGGGGTTTTGAATTTATGAGTCCTCTCATCCCAGCAGACGACAAGACCCACCACAGATTCCTGTAACTCTCCTGCGCCAGGAGCAGAGGCAATGCAGACTATGGGAAGTTGTATGGTCAGCAGATTGGAGGACACCAGTGGGTCCATAAATTACACAGTTTTTGGAGCACGACATTGCCAGAAAAAAAGTGGCCCGATGGAGATTGTTTAGATATCAGTAAAGGAAATGCCTGGAAGCCTAGGAAACTGTGTGTGAAAAGAAAAGCTGAACGAACAAGGACAAATGAGCCTACAGAAGAGAAGATGTGACTGTAACAACAGTATTCCTGTACCTAATAAACTATATTTAGAAGATTTCACTGAGCTCACTGAGCTGTGCACAGTTGGGGTTCTGGTCATCACTGTGTGATGGTGTAAGTGCCTGGGAACGTACCTAGAGAAAGAAAAGCAGGATGTTTGTACTGTGTTGCATTTTCTATCCATGGGGCAAACTAAAAAATAAATTTCCTTTGTAGTTCTCCAGCTTGCTCCGTAGCATATGGAGTTACGAATGCCCTTCAAGAAATACTTAGTTTCCCAAATCTCCCATAGAATACTACACAACATTTGCACTAACATGACCTGGGGAGACACAGACTTGATTTTTTTTGTTTTATAAAACCCATTATAATTATTAATGAACACATAAAATAATGTAAATGATAAGCAGTAAGTGCCTTTTATTATTAAGCTCTCAGCTATTTTGCCCATTAAGAAAACCAAATTAAAATAATTGAAGACTATAATCTGTCATGCATTCAAAATGCTCCATAGAAATTCAGACAGGCAAACATATTCAATGTCTTTAAATGAGCACACTTAAGAGTCAGTCTAAGCATTCCAGGATTGGCTCATTAATTTTAGTAGAAATATTTTAATTCAGCTACTCTTACTGCTTATTGAAATCCTTGCTAAGGACTTATTTATTTTTATCTGAATCCGCAATATGTTTAAGACTCATCTGTATAAAAGTTCTTAACTTTTATTTCAGAATTGTTTTAGAAGCCAGTAGAGAGACACATGTCTAGCCTGTATATCCAAACAAATTACTGTGTGCTTAAAGAGCCACACATGGTTTCAATAAATAGATGCAGAAGTCAAATGGACAGAGAAAAATGAAGACAGATTTGGAGATCTGTCCAGGTTAAGGTGATATTTATTAAATTCTGTCCCCTTTTATCACACTTGCCACTGATCTTACTTCCCAGGAAGGAGAAAAGAAAAAAAGAAGATCCTCTAAAACACTTCAGTTATCTTCAGAGAAAAACATCTATTCTGTGCATTGCAAGATGCTTTGACATAGCAAGGGCAGCTATCACATTTGAATAAAAGGAATATTTCCAATAACTACAACACTGGGCTTAATAGCAGCCTGCAAGTCTTTATCTAGTGCCAGACAAAATGACTACGAACGAGGCTAATAGTGCTGGTATTTGCAAACAAGGTTAAGTGGGAAAAGGTCTCTACTGGCAAAGAAAGAAAGGATGGAAATGCACATTTATAATTGCGGATTTCTTTCTTCCCTCAACTTGGATGGGTTTAATCTCATATATAACTTTCTGAAAACTTAGTACCTGGTCTAAGATACCGTAGAGAGAGGACGAAGGACTATGCTAAGAGGAGATGCCTATTTTTTCCATGGTTGAGACTCACTGCCACTCTTGCTGCAGTTAGAAACAGCATTTAGCTACTATCATTACTACCATGCAAAAGCTTAAGTTTCTTCCTCACTTTTTTAAAATACAAATCAAAAGCCAAACTGTAAAAATGTTGCCTTTGTCCCAATGGCTGGACATCTCTCACATCAGGTTAAATCTTCCTCTGCTCCAGCTGAAATCTGTGCAAAGTGATTTATAATGAATTGATTTTGATAAAACAGAATAAAACTAGTATGTCAGAGAGATTAAAGCTGTTACTGATGTAACTGATGATGCAGCCTGCATAAGACAATGAAATGTAACTATAAGATGTTTGAACCCCAAAGAGAAGAACCTCTCTCGTGTACCTGGCTCATGCTCTGCCACCTGCAGAGGAACCTGTTCCCCATTCAGCTTGCCTGCTTTTCACCAGGAGGAGTTTGCTTCCTCTGCACTGACCCCGCGAGCGCTTGGCTAAGGCGCTTCACCCAACGTTCAGCTGCCGAAAGCTTCCAGTGTTTCACAAGTCCTCTGGCTTTCACGCTGGTCCCTCTGCCCAAGGGCTGTTCTCCACCACAGCAGCTCCCTTCAGGCCAATTACATCCCCCCAGCTTACCCTATGCTTTGACAGCCTTCACTCCTTCTCCGCCTCCCAGGTTTTTGTTGCATGGTTTACTAGGGACTTTCTCCTCTGCCTGGAGGAAAATGTAACATCAAGCAGATGGAGAACAGGAGAATATAAATCAGCCTCAATAAGGAGATCTTAATGTAGTGGGAGGGAAGAATTGCTGCCTGCGATTCTGGTCAGTAATCATGTGTGACCCCACATGGTAGTATGGGATTAAAATGAACTTCTCAGACTCATGGCCCAGTTCAAAACTGCAATTACTCTCCGTTTGTGATAAAAGCAAAATAACAATCCCTTTGCCTAGGAAACTGAATTTCGTACGTGATCAGATGAGATACTACAAGCAGAGAATGCCTGGTGCGCAGCAGCGCAACCAAGCTCAGGATCAGCTGCATTTTAACTTTGCTCTCCTACCTGCTGAAACAGCACAGAACTTACGTTTTAGCATGAGCTGTCCAGACACAAGACCGAGGTCTGCAAGATTTGCGGGGCCAGTCTGCTCTCTTCTTAATTCTCCAGTAGAGTGAAAGTTTCCCAGTGGTGACTTGGGACTGACAGCAGCTAAGACGATGCCAGCCCTGTCAGGTCTCTGTCTTTACCAGGGAAAACTCAGTAAATTGCAATTTGTTGCGTGGTCTTCATGATTAAATAATTAAGCAATTTTCATTACTCGCTATTAGGAAGGTCAAGAAGCTAATGTGCCTGTATCAGGAACTGGCCAATGCTAATGGATCTTCCACATCTAATGGCAATTGATACGGCAGGATAATTTCTAAAGCAACATGTGCCTTTCTTCAGGCCTCTTGCAGCTGGTTCCGTTTTTAAGTACTCCACTGTGGAAATGCTTCAGACCGTAGCAAGGTGAGTGGCTCTGATGGGAAGAGAAGATTATGGATCAGCAGAACATCACCACGTGACCAATGTCTTATCACTGCCAGAATGTTGATAGCAGAAGCAACAAAACTCATTTTTACTACTCTTTCTCTTATCTCTCTTACAAGACAGCAGATTCTTCAATGCAGTGTCTGAAGGCATCCCAGTGGAGTTGCTTGTGCTGCTATCGGGTGAATTTTGGCCCTGAAGAACAGAGGCCAATTCAGACTGTGCAAGATGCAAGTGGCTGATAGTAACTATGAGATGTGAACCAGATGCAAGCCCTCCTCTGCTGTCGAGGATGCTCCATGACAAAAGGTCAAAGAAAATACCTCTGAGAGTTCAAAACACACTGGTCTTATGCCTGTGCTGGAGAAGTCATGATAGTCAAGCAAAGATCAGCCTTCATAATCTATTTATGAAGGGCTACGTGCTGTTATCCTTACATGGGTACCAGCCTGCGGCACCTTCTGCTGACCCTACTGCTGCCTGCTATGGCTGCACCTAAATGAAGAGTAATTCAAGAAAAATGAATCACGGTAGTGGGACTTTGTCCTCATTTCCTTTTGAAGTGTGTCTGGCCTGAAGCTTTACATCACGTCTGCCACAAAGCCAGCATTGCAAAGAGAATCCAGCACCTTTCTGAGCAAATCTGAGCAGGAAACCTGAGTGGTCAATATATAAGATAAACAAGGGTAGCAAACGGTGACCTATGCAGGAGTAACTTGACCACTGCAACTAATGGTTGAAGCCCTGAGTTAGTATACATCAGTGTACACTCACTGGCTTCAAACAGAGCCACGCTAAATTATTTCAGCTGAAAATGTGGTCCGTGGCATTTACAAATTGAGCTGCACAGCAGACGAAGAAGCGAAGAACGATCTTTGTACAACATCCGCAGCAATTTAACGTGAGCAGCGTTCCTCCCTAGGACAGTGAGCTTGGACACGGGGGTAAGTATTCAGTGGGGAACAAACACACTGATATCCTCATGAAGGGAGATTTTCCCAGACTCAAGGGACATAATTGATCTTAGTATGACCTTTGCTTGTTTAATGAGCTCTGGCTTTCCCAATCACATAGAGCCATGCACTGAATTCACATTTTGCACGACACCTACAGATGTTACTGATCATGGAGAAGTGGTGCTGTGGCATGATTGCAAATGCTAGTCTCAGCATAAAATTAAGCTTTTGGATCTGTCTGCAAATAGCTAACAATAGGAAACAACAGTAAAACTCTCCAGCATGTATATTTTGGAGAACAAAATCTGCTGAGGCTCATGTTTGAGACTCTACTTTGGGATGCTTGTAGAGCAGGATTTAAAGCTCTGTGGTTCTCAAAGTCTCTCTAATAAGTTTAATTATAGGAAAAGTAAATCCATTAATTTGATCTGTAGGGTAGATTACATGGCACAGTTATAGACATTATTTCAACTCTCAGCAAAGTGAAACACCAACTGTGAGGAGCCAGATGAAGCTCTCACTATGCACTGCAGGAGCAATGCTAACTGGCACTGGTGCAGGTCTAGATCTGATTCTTATGGGTCCATTCCAACTTGAGATGTTCTAGGATTTACTGTCCACCAAACAAAGCCAGTGTGAGCTGACTTTGCTCCTAGGACTTATCCTCATACCTTATGGAGACAAAATATTGGATCCTCTCTAACTTTTCTCTGGTGGCCAAATTCTGCCCATGGACATATGGACACCACAAGAACTCTACGGTCAGAAAAACCCAGCAAGTTAACAGAAAACAGGCAGAAGTCAGGCACGTGGACCCCAGCCCACACTGCACGACCCAACACCGTGCCACACGTCTGATGCTTGTGTAAAGCTACAGACACTGGGCACCAGCTACCTGTGCAAAAATGCTGTAGGTCAGCTACAGGCACACAGTGCCCGTGCCTGACAGCTCCATTCCCTACCACCTACAGGTGCCCACCTCCCGCACACCTCTCCCCGACTGCTCTCCTCTGTCCCCGCCTCCTAGGAAATTTCAAACCTAGCTGCACTCTGCTCGCTGGGCACAAATTCACGGGGTTGAATTTTTGGCAAGTTTTTCTCTTTCAGCAAGTGTACTTCTGAGCGGGTTAGATCTGAGACCCCCGCTTACTTTGACTCGCTTTCACGTTAAACTTCTTCATATGGCTTACTGATGTGTTTCCTGTCCACGTGGTTTTAACGCAAGAGGCAGACAGGCCTGCTTCTAGACACAGTGCCTTAGATTATTATTTATTTTTTCTGTAAACCCCAGTAATTTCTGACGTATTTTAGAGCCTTTTTCCATCCCATTTCCATTTACGGCACATGGCGTTTTTCAGTTGAACCCCCCAAAGCCAGCAACAGTCCCCAGAGATCACTAGCACAGACACAACCACGAACCTCCCACCCTCCAAAACCCATAAACCAATGACTGGGTTGACGAAGGTAGTTCTGTTTGCAGAAGGCACAAAGCACGGGCAGCTGAACAAGCATCTGAGTAGCGACGCTGCTGAGTGGGTGGTCTGCAGATGTGCTCATACAGTGACACTCGGACACTGCAGGGACAGTTAGAGGGGCTGTGCTCAGGTGTGCTGCAGCAGAACCCCCTAGCAGGGTAGCCCGGAGCTTCAGGGATGCTCCAAAGACCAGTCACTTCTGCGGATCTCAAGAGGCTCACCATGAGAAGCTTTCCTATTACTAACGGTTTAGAGGGGACACACGTTAACTTGCTGATGTCATTTGCTTTTCCAAGCACTTGCCACAATAGCTGCGAGGTGTAAACCACTCAGATTTTCCATTCAAACTTGGTGGACTCAGCTAACGTGATGGTGGAGTCCAGCCTGATCTGGGACACTGGTGCTCAGCTGCCCTTTTAATTGTGGATACTTTGCGAGACATACTGAATTCCTTGTTTAATTTTTTTGCAGTATTATTAATTGGTAATTTAATTTCCGATCGGGTGAATCACATGTAATTCCTTCACCATCAGTTAAATGACAAGTTTAGAGCAGAATAGTTTAGGTAAGCAGATTGTCAGTGCTTATGGCTGTAAGACATAATTATGTACAGCCGACTGTGTAACGCGCTTGAAAAAATTATAAGCCTAGGCACAGAAATTAAAATTATTTCAAGATGAAGTTGTACAAATACAGCTGCAAAAAGGCTACAAAATCTTGTTCATTTATTCCAGTTGTAGTGGGTAGTGCAGTGGGGTCCCGGCCCCCACCACCCTGTCAAAGAAAGTTTAACTATAATACGCAACGAATCAAAGGCTGGATGTTTAAATCTAAACATGGCTCCAGAAAACTATTTCAGCTATTATTTATGTACTCATAAACTTCTGGGCGTCAGCTGGTAACTTGGCATGATGACTCCTCAGCGTGCCAGGGCAAACATTAAACGCTAAATTACCATATGTCAGCTTAGGGTGGTTAATAATTCTACCACATCTTGGACAACTTGAAGGCTTTACTGAAATTGCTGTCAAATCGAATCTTTCCTTCGATCAATAAAGCAGCACAATGAAATACCCTATTTCTGGTGTCTGAAAGAATAGATTAGCAAAATACTGTAAATGCAACTGGCAGGGTCTAACTCCATTTCTTAACAATACACATACCAATACCCTCAACGAGGCAACCCACACGAAGAAGTGGCACGTGTCTGTACGTCACCTATTTATTTCTCTGACACATGCACTGCTGGTTTGCCACCAAAGCCCACCTACAGCCCCAGAGCTGCATGTTACCTGCTGATCTAACAGGCAGCAGTTAATTACAAGAGCAATGTTTGTTCCACGCCACTGGGTCTATCAAGCGCAGCCAGAGGAGTAAAAATAGAGAAAGAGTGCAAGCAGAGAGAGCCTGTCCGGCTTTCTGTTTGTTTTCCAAGCCATGTAATAGAGATATCTCTGGCAATGCTGCGAATAAGGACCAGCAGCAATCTCTGGTAACAGCCAAATAAGGTAGGAAATGCAGAAATCTGCACGCTGGGCTTTATTTAAAGAGGTACTACCGATCCCAAATCATGCTTCTGCTGCCACTTTTACTCTCGGCCAAGTACACCTACAACACACTACTACAGTAAGTAAAACAGATTGGAAGGAAGTGTTATTTCCTCTGTGCATTTGACAGCATCAATGACACATTTCAAGACATTCAACACTGGCAAATCAGGGCCAGATCATCAGTGTAATTGTGTTCCTGCCAAAGCACCTGAAACATCAGTCAAATTATTTCTAGAGCTTGCTGCACATCTTACCATGAATACGTGGAAAATCTGGCCCTGGCTTCCCGTAGTGCAGCCACAGGTCATTTGTAGCCTCTATATGAGCTCTGGAAGAGATTTTTCCTTAACACTAACTGAAAGAGAAGGTGCTGCATTGCAGATGACCTCACTGTGCAGCACCCAGCCCGATCCTCACTCCCGTCAGCAGCCCTCCAGGAACAACGCTGGGAAACCCTGCTCAAGTTTCCTTCCTTTGAAGCACAAATGAAATCAGACCTCGTACTACGTTCCTGTGTTTTCTTGTGCTCTTTGGTCTGTTCACTAGATCCACTGTCGTGTCAGATTTTATAGTTCAGTTTTAAGTCAGAAATACGTCCTCTAGGTCTTACAGAGCCATCCCATCCAGTACACAAGTCTCCTTAAAGCCTTGCTGGGGACTGGCGACAGCAGGAGTGGACCTGAAACACAGCGGTCCCCAGCAACCTTTAGAACCGTTCAGCAGTGACTAAAGGAAAACTATTTCTTACAGAACAATTTATTATATTTTTTTTTGGAGCATTTTGGTTTTTTGGTAATTCAGGTCACTCCGCCCGCGACAGATTTACCCGCAGTGGCCGTTCTCAGGCTGCAGGGCCCCGAGAAAGCGATGTGAGAGTCGCTGGTGGCAGGAAATTGCCTTCATAATACTTTCAATTTGAAAAAAGTTGATAATGACACAGGGAATAGGTCCTGTGGGAACCAGGATGGTTGAAAATAATCCACCAGCGTAAGAACTGTGAACTGCTGACTTTGGGCATTTAATTGGGATGGAATTACAGGTCATCTTCCTCTGTCAATCCCTAACGTACTCAAAAGGTGATACTAAAAAGGAACAGATTATTATTATTTTATACAGTATCTTCTTTTATCAGAGGAAATGAAAACAGTCTGTCACATACCAAAACCATGCAGCTGCTTTGTACGCCGTGCCTTGCTCTCCAAGCTAGTGTAAATCAGCATGGCTTCTTTTAGTTCAGTGGCTTTACACCGATTTCCACCGTCTGACGAGCTGACCCAGTATTTTTCTGGTGATTAGAGTGGGATATCGCTTCATGTTTATTTCTAGGAAAGCTCAAAGTTGGCTCTTGTGCCTTTGAGAAGCTATATGCATGTGGGGGGAATGATGTTCCTCCAAACTCTAAATCTTCAGGGCTTTTAAATTTGTTTTTTCTTTTTCTTTTCTTTTTTTTTTTTTTATTCTTTTTAATAAGAAGCAGGAGGAAGATTTCCCGACCCCTGGTTTTGAATACGCTACATGGTGTGTCTGTAAACAGGAGAAGAAAGTTCTTATGTGAAACTTCTTAAACCGCAAAGGATGACAGACAGCAAATGGGATGCGAGCCAAGGAACATGACAATTAGCACAGAGAAAGTTTTCAGGGTTTATTCCATCAGTCAGCACTTAAGGAGGCTTTGAAGAGGAAAAAGCATCCTTTTATATATTAATCCACTACTTCTGCACTTTCCCCCATTCCATGGATTTAGTGCTTAGCTGCTAAATATCTATATGCAGAGCTTTATTAAGAGGAGTTGGTTTACTTTTTGAAAGATTCCACATCCATTAGTTTATAGAGAGAAAAAAGGCGAAATCATTTCGCCTGCTGCAATATCCAGAGTTTAAATGACTATTTACTCTTCCCCAGCTTTCAGTACTTAAAGATGAGGATGAGAGAAGAGCTGGCATTTCTTGCAATGTTATTTCTGGTCATCACCTTACTAAAGAGTCGGGTTGTGCTACAAATGATAAAGGAACTCAGTGAAAGCCAAGGGAAAATCCCCCACATTTCACCCCCTTCCTCTTCTGTCTTGGCAGACTTCACATCTGAAGAGGCACCTTACTGTTCCAAGATAAAATATTTTCTTTTTTCTTTAAAAAGAAAAAGTTCTCTCAAGCAAGAAGTTGGGCAACAGCAGGGGACAATGCAATGCCAGTATTAATTAGCAAATTCCAAATGAATCATAGTTTATGCTTAGCGGGGTATGCCTGAAAACCATGTGAACTTTTAAAATGCTGTGTTGAGCATAATAGTTGCAGCTTATTTTTATATATTTTTCAATAAGACTAACAAAAAGAGAGTCCCTTTGGAAGGGCATCTTATTCATTCCCTCCATGGCCCTGTTCCCAGGCATCTGTGCTCTTGCCCATCTCTTTATTCGGAGGATGACAGCCCCCTTAGCTCATCCCTTTTGGTTCAAGGCCACTACTGGGGTACAGCATTTTTTCCTCTAATTAAGAGGTGGCATGTGTGGTTGTCCACACCGGGCCGTGAATCACCTAGCAGGGGGTGCACTGTGACATGCCACACTTGTCATTTCCGCAGCTCTTTGATCCCGAGTCCCCAGGACTCCAAAATTTGCCTTCCCCACAGAGGAGCGGTGCTCCTGCTGCCAGGCTGCCTCTCTCTGCAGGCTGGTGCTTTCATGCACCCAACTCCCTGCCTCAGCGTGAGAGGCAGAACTGGGTAGTGGCTACATATGGCAGCAACTGCAGCGACAGACTCTGATCTTAATTTCAGGATTATTTAGGTTGTGATTGAGCTGGGGCACCTGCCTGTGCGAGGCTCATCAGTTCGCTTTGATTTGGAAGACTTTGTGCATCTGTGTCAGACTGTGAACTCCAATTTCAATGCAGAGCTTCATTGCTGTTTTTCCTCTCCTTTGCTTCTGTATTGAGTTTAAAAGACACAGGAGTTGAGAAAATAAATCGGTGCACCGGTACAGGGTAAGCAGTAATGGGAGGTTGCGAGCGTTCATTCTGGTAATGTGCAAGGAGAAAGAGATGCCCTTGGTGATCTATGAAACACCACTATTTCAGCTCCGAGCTTCCGGGTGATGCTGAATAAACAACAGATCTGACCGAGAGCATCTGTGAGCACCTGAGCCGAGTTCCCTCAAGGGCTCGGGATGTTGGTATAGAAAGGTTTCACTGCCTACACTTGAGCGGGCAGCAGAGAGACCACACAGATATCCAGGGTGTGGCCAGATCAAGCCACAGCTGGCTGGGACATGGTGCTGGTGATCCAGCTTTGGAGGGGAGGACGTGGATGAAACACCCCAGGTGTCCCTTCTGCCACAGGAGACCAATGCCACCTTCCAGGGAAGAATCACTTCCAAGATGGGTGGAGGCAAAGAAACACACTGCAGTTTTTAAAGGATTATGGGTCTAAACTCAAATAACATTCCAAAGCAGTAAGAAAACTCATGTAATGAAACATTATGATTTTTTCCTAGGCCTGTATTTCTTGAACCAGCTAAAGGAAGAGCAGTCTCGGGAAGCATTACTAACCTGACCTGCCTGTTGGCTGGGAGGAGGAAAAAAGAAAAGGGAAAACAAAGAAAACACAATCACCTTCCCATTCTGTTCCAGGATATAATAATATACTATCCTGGTTACTCTGTACCAGGATAACCCTTACAGACAGCAAGATGGGGAAGGATCGAGCCACTCAAATCCACACTGCACAGTGTGGGTTTAACTGAACTCAAACCTGTCTGCCACGACTTAGCAAGAACAGTGGTAACTGTGAGATTCACATACCTCCTTACACTTTCTCTTACCCTGGCAAACAGAATTGACTGCACACAGACAAGCTGGGGGCTATTGCAACCGAAAAAGCAACTGCAATGTCCACTGGGATCCAGAACATTCAAAGCTATTTTAATCAAATTACTATCGATTAGGGACAAACGAGTCTACTGAAGTTAATGGACAGATTTCCATCGGCTTCAAAGGGCTCTGAACAGCCTGTAACAGAGAAAACAAGCAAGCATCAAAATGAGAAAATGCTTTATAGTCTAACCCTAATTGCATGAGATAAAAGAACTGTTTCAGACGAAACTTTTTGGAACTACTCTGCCCGAGACAAACATGAAACACCTCAAATGGTCAAAATCCAGCAAAGCTGCCAGTGAAGAAGGAAAAGAGTCTGGCAGCAGCAAGTGTGGACAGCTATGGATACCACAGACCACTGACATATATTAGCTCTACCCACAGCTATTGAAGGCATGTACTAACTTAAGCAGGAAAAAAACTTTGAACTGTATATAGATACATACATTCATGTAGTTTTACTTTCCACGCGAATTTATTTTTCCTAAGAAAAATGAGATTTGATTTTTTTTTAACACCCCACCCCCCCACCCCCCCCGAAAACCTGTTAGTGTTTAATCCCACACTACAAATGTATCATTTGTCCTTTTGTCTTCACGGAACCTAATCATCTTCTCTGAGGGATGAATACAAAATCATGACACAAGTAATTTCTTTAAACTAGCCCCTCTTACTGCCTAGAGCATTTTGTTGTCTTTAAAGCCATGTATTTATGTGACAGCCAGTCATTCAGTAAAACCCACACATCTTAAGGCCTAAGAGATATAAAAGGGATTTCTTATTTTAAATTTTGTAAGGGAAAAATCAGTCACAAATACTGAGGGGTCATGACTTTAATGACCTTCATAATGTAAGGTTCTTCCCAGAGTTAGTGTAATTAAGTATTGAGTCTGCGGAATGAAGAAGTTTTTTTCCTACTAAAAAAGCTAAACTGAGAGAGCACTTTAAATAGCTTTCAGGGACCAGAAGCACCATATTGTTGTCAACTCCAGCATTAAACTTCCCCAGTTTTCATTCATTTAAGAGGTTTAGCAGGTAAACAGAGAAATCCCACTTGAAGTCACTTGCGCTGTGCTCAAATGGCAGTGGAGGCAGTACTGGCTTTCTGGATCACACAATTCTTAAGATAATCTGAGGCAGTAATTAAAGAAAGAAAGATTTTGGATTTAAATGCTCCATCCTGTCTAGTTCCTTCTTCCATCAACATCCAGTTGCTCAAAGTGTATCAGAAACAAGTACCAGAATCTACACACATATATGTACAGACGGACAGATGAAGATCCCAGCATCACCATAACCAAAAGGAGAAGAATGCAAACATCCAGCAAACATCTAGTTACCAGAGCCCTGACCTCCAGGTCTTTTGGTAGAAAGATTTTCCACCAAAGGCTCCAGGCCAAAGGTTTTCCAGACAAACCTTCCTTCATAAAAATTCTTTGAGAAGTACAAATGCAGAGCACAGCAATAGTTGCTGCGAGCTCTTTCTCCAGCTCTGCTGCCATTTTAAACCACAACACTCAACCAGGGGAGATGTTGTTCATCACTTTCCTTCACATTACTCCCAGCTAAGTATCATCTCAGAGCAAGGAGCATGTACCTCCACACTACTTCAGATAACTATGACTGGGATCTAAAGACACGGTTCAAGCATCTCTTAATGTCCTGTTATCTATGGATCACTGACAGGGTTGACGATAACAATTTGACATGACTCCAAAGGAGCTGTTATGGTCTATTGTATCAATAGGTACCTAGGGAGCCTTTAATCCACAGATGCACATGTAATAACAGCATACTAAAAGCACAGTATTTTTTTTTTGCTTAAAAGTTGGTACTGCTAAACCGGTAAAAAGAAGCAAAAATAATGCTTATTGTAAAAATAAAGGCCCTGCCATTTTTCACATGACAAGAGCACAAAAAAAGTCTGAAACCCAAGATTTTTCCCCTTTCAGTTGTAATATAAAAATGATCCAAAATGTTTACGCCAGGAGACAATCTGGAATGACTTGTTTTCCTGCTGAGCTATAATCTTGGTCAGCGGGAATGCTACTGATGCGACTCAAACTGTATTGCTGCTGTACTGTGAAGGAAAGAAGGGGTGAACTGTCATAATTCTTAAATTAGCAGAAACAGTTTTTGTGTATATGATGTGTGAAAGAATGAAAATAAGCTGGGGGGGGGGGGGAATTGTTTGTTTCCCTTGGAAACTGGTAGATGGATTTGATTAAGAAAAGTCTATCTGAGGTTCTCCTGAGTTTCCTGGATAGTGCGGAGACAGGCATGGTATGAAGGCAGACGTGCAAAGATCCTGCTTTAGCAACAGAATTGAAACGATACTTAGAATATACAATTATCACTTATGAAGTCCTAGACTCTTGCTTTTTGCAGAGCAGATTCTTTCAAAACACTTACTTGTGCAGTGAGGTCTATGTGAGATGCCATACACCCAGAGCACACAGGCAATCAAATTTGTTTTCCTGAAAAATGCTGTTCAAAAATGATTAGCTTAATAAAGAATTCTGTTCACAAGAAAGGAGTTAGAAGATGCTTTGGAAACATTTTATCGCTCATTCTTTAAGCAGTATCTTTTTGCTGATAGGAGATAGTGTAAAAAAACACAGGGAGAAGGTACAGAAAAATACAGGATCTCTGATGAGAAGAAAGCCAAGTGCTCAATTCTATTCCCATCTAGTCCTGATGTAGAAACACATCCACGTGAAGTTTTGCAAGAGAATACCCATCCGTTATGCTGGCAATTAAAGCCTTGCTTGTACAAGGGCGTTAATGTTTCCACTGACAATCGTGACAGAAGAGGATCACTCTCTGGTGAGAATTCTAATAAAAATTTCTTGAACGCAGAACTACACTTGTGTGACTTGGCACAATTCAGCCCCTAGGTCTGCAGGGGGAAAAAAGGCTGGGTTACAAACCCCATACGATAAACAAACATTTGACAGTATATTTCAAAACATTATTTAAATAGAGACTTCTGTTCAAGTTATTAATGCCTTTAATATGGATTCTCATCTTCTCTTCCCTTTTTATTACTTTGTGTGTCTTTCTGGTTATTTAAAGAGTTGCAGAAAGAGCTGGTCAGCACTTCAGAGCTCCCACTGCTCATCAGCGACAGATGCCGACCATAAAGTTAAAGCCAACACAAAAAACAACCCCAAGCCAGAAGCCTTTTTTCTTCTCTCAGGGGAGGGAAGGCAAACAGACCTACCCCTCCCTGTTCCACTCCTCCCAGCTTCCTAGCGGAGAGCGATGCCGAGCCAGCACTGAGCCTGCCGGCTTGTAACTCAGAATACGGGAGCATGAGCTCTTTACAGCTATAAAGCACTATATTACCTGGACCAAACCTGCTGTCTCACCAGCTCCTGGGGGAGCGTTAGAGAAGCCCAGAAGAACATCGGGCACCCTCGGAAGAAGCATCTGCGGGTGCCTGAGCAGCGCGTGCCCCCTCCCTTTGTGGTGCGTTGCCCTCTCCTCCGGGCAACAGCTGGCTTTGACAGCCTGGGTGTTTGATGGTGTGGATATCACACACATGGGAGAAGGGTCACGGTTTCCAGATCATCTGCTGGAGTAATGGGAGGAGACAGCTCCCCAGCAGCAAGAGCCAGAACATCTCTGTGCTCTGACATCGCATCAGGACTCCGGGACAGTCAAAAGAAAAGCAGAGATCTCCCGTGACCTGAAACATCTGGTCATCTACATCAGACCAGTAGCGGTGTCAGATCGCGCCAAATGCATCTGGGCTTCTTTCTTGTTTGCTTCATCTTCCACACCTTCATTCTGAACTAATTCAAAGCACAGATCGGCAGATGAATTCCCGGCTATCATGAAAGCCGGGACCATTAAACGCAGGCAGAACAGGACACATACAGTCCAAAGGTAAAACATTTCAGCCCTATCTTCAAATGTACCTACTAATGCAGTCCCAGGCTCTCTCAGTAACAGTTTCTTACCTTGACATGCTGAATGTTTCTGCAACATTTTTCACATTAACAGCCCAGCAAGGAAATAAAGAGCCAGACAGTTCGTGTTCATGAGTAAACTATGTGTGCAAGAAGAGAAGAGACCTAATCCATTCGGAGTCTGAAATCAGATCTCCAGGGATGGTTTAGATTATTGCCCTACAGGATGCCTTGAGTTTTTATCTAACTTAATGGTTTTCTTAATACCAAAATGCTACTAATGAATAATACGGCTCGATGAAAGACATTTTATAAAGTCACTTGCAACTGGATTAAGTGTATCAAGATGTTTTCTTTGATATTGTCTTGTCAGTTGGTATCAAGTGACTCTTCCATGCTTTCATGTCAGGTAATTCCCAGGAAATTCATGGCTACAATCTAAAATAAACGTGTGACTTTCAAATCAGCGAGAGCTGAATGATAGGAATTTTAAATTGCTGGGATAAAACTGCCAGCTACTTCATAACACTCACGCTGCTTCCAGATTTAATACCTGCCTTTTCAAACACTATCAATTCACTTAATATGTCAGTGGGGAATAACATTATTTTATTTTATTTTCCTTTATAAGGATCATGAACCATTTTCTCTTGCAGAAATGTACCAATTACCCACATGCCAATTGTCCCAGACACACTCTGATCTTGCAGCGTGGACATTCAGTTCAGACACATACAAAGCTTTCTGATGCTACAAAAGAATCACTGTGGGCTAAATTCAGGACTGATGTAAGCAGGCAAATTTCTGCTGACATCAATGGAAGTGCACTCCCCAGCGCACGTTCTGAGTTTTGCCCTCTGCCCTAAGAATCTGACAAATGCCGATGAAGTCAGAAAGAAACCTTTCGTGTGAAAAATACCTGATTTAAGGAATTAGCAGAGCAAAGCCACAAAAAAAGCGGCTAGAATTAAGAGACTATATTGTTCCACTTATGCTGGGATAGGCACGGTGCCTCTTCCCGTGCCCACTGGGACAGTCGAGGATGGGGAATTATGCCTGGGCAAGGCCAGTGGTGTTTGTAGAGCTCCCCATCCTCACGGGATCGCTCGGCAGAAGGAGTGCAAGGTGAAAAAGGGAGCCAGTCTTCAGGGAAGGCCATGTCCAAGGGAACAGCCAAGGGTCAGGTATGTGTGGTGGCACAGCCTGGCCAGCCTGCGACTCTAGATGCAGTGTCTACAGGGCACAGCGAGCCCGTGCCAGGACTGGGAGCTGTGTATCTAAGCCTGCCCTCGCTAATTGGTCCTGCTGAGAATTTGGGTACATTAGCCAGGGCAAAGTGCCACACTAATGAAGCTGGACTGCTTCTGGGACTGGGGCTAGCAGCTCTGTAGGGCACTGCCCTGTGCTAGGAAGGCTTTCCAGGCTGCCTGCAGCCACTGTGGCCACCTCCACCCGCCGCTGCCCCGCGCTGGGCTAACATACTCTGTGACGGGGCCACAAGGAGCTCTGCCTCCCGCCAGCACTGATAGTACAACAAGATCCGACCCAATAAAGGACCTGCCTTGTTCTGAACCTGTGTTCACTGACTCTATCCTGGCGCTGCCAGCTTGCTTTACCTTTCGCAGACTCCTCTGAAGGAGTTGGGGCACCGTGCTTTGATTCTAGGAGATGGTAGTGCTGGGAACGCTGCAGCAAGTCCCTGCCTGTTTATTTCTAGTAATGAATTGTTCCACTGTTTCAGCACTGTTTACAGTGATTTATTCAGGGTATATCTGCATATACATTATATATGCAGCTCTCACCAATGCTTGGTAGACCTCATTCTGCATTGATTGGGATGTGCTGGGAGTTATGCCAAATATCGTTAGCAGAGAGTATCACATTGTACTTGGAAACATTTGCCTTGAACTTACCAATGTCTTTCAGCACGGAATACTCACTTGTCCTGCTCCTTTGAAAGCTACTAAAGCAGCTCCAGTTCAGGACTTTACCTGTTATGCCGCTGATGCAAACACAGGTTACAGACAACAAACACTACTCTCAGTGGACTGATGAGCTAACTCATGGTAGTCCTAAGCACTGAGGGGTATCATGCCAAAGAAATAAACGGTGTTTTTTGGACTTGAAATGTTTTTGAGATGTAGGTGACACATTAAGAACTAAACTGTAGAAGACAGCGTTTCAAAAGCTAAAGAGCTTTGCTCCTGGGGACTGAGCACTGACTGCATGATATTCCTCAAGGGTAGAAAATGATAGGATCCTCAGACTGAAGCTTTCACAGAGCTATGGTCAAAGCTTTGAGCTCACATGGTGCTGCTTTACCCCAGCAAGGTGTCCTCCATCTGGCAGTCCATTTTTCTCATATCTACAAGAGCAAATGCTACTCTTCTGTAAAATTTGCTTCAATCAACTGAAAGGTTAAAAGCAATTGGGCAGACTTCCGTAAGAACCAAGGCTAAAACCAAATCACACTAAAATTATTCCTCTGATTTCCAAATGTTCAGATGCCTCACGCTGACCAGCCTGAACTGATCTTAAGCTTGTGAGCACCTCTCCAAAACCCCACATTACCAACGGCGCTGGAACAGCTCTTGCTAAGTTGGTCTGACCCCCATTTGCAAGGCTGGTATAACATTAAGATGAATTCATGGAGCAAAACCATAATGTGAGTCCAATACTGAACAAGACTATACATCTGCATGATACTGTGGCAGGGAAAAATTAGGAAGAAGAGATGGGAAAGGAATCAGTCACAGCTGCATGATAAAGGCTAAAGATCCTGCTGTATCTGCAGACTGTAGTGCAAAACCTCTACGAGCCAGTAGGAAAGATATTAATGAGCATCGGCCAAAAGTCTAATAGGAGGTATCAAAAGCAGATACCATACAGGATACAAATAATGAAAGAGAAAAATGCACACTAAGAGAATAACAATACTAAAAATGGCGTTTTATCTCTCTCGGACTACAACTAACAATTTAATTTGCACTGACCTTCAAGAAGCAGTCACAAATTTGATTTTAAATAAGCAGGCTGCAGTGTTAGTGCTCATTTCACAGAGCACTAACTCCTGCTCATCTCCTCTTAGCAGCAGTTGAGGATGAGGGATTGAAGGGCCAACCCCCTCTTGAATTTTTCAGCTGTTCCTGGCAGTCAGGGCCAAGTGATAAACCCCACGGCGCTGCAGGAGCCAGGGATCTGTTACGGCTGTTTTGTTCTCCTACAACCAGGTTGGTTTCACGGCATATTCCTCTTTTTAACAGGTTGCTCTAATATTGATTCAAATCAGCGAGAGCTGTATTGCTCCCCCAAAGGGTGACTGCTACATAGGAAGCACATTTCAAAAGATCCAATCCTCCTTATTTTTCACTTATTCCCAGTGACACAACAGGAGAGAGCCTGAGGCATCCTCCATATTTCTCCCTTTTACTGCTATACCTTAAAAACATTTCAAGAAGCTATCTTCGGTTGGCAGCAGCATATTGGGCAGTGGGATTTGTCCATGTAAAATCAGCTGGTGACCTCCCAGCGTGGCTTCCTTGGACGAGTGCCCTCCATGCAGGCTGGCAGCCCCCACGGCCGGCAGCCAACCTCCCAGGGCTTCTGCTTGGACAGGGTCCTTCTTTGTTTTATTGGTCTTCATTTCGTTTTCGTCTGAATGTGATGGTAAAAATTTTATCTGATAATCTAAACAAGGTAATAATTTTGCGCTATAAAAGTGCCTGTCTTCTGTTGTTACTGCCACCATCATATATTGGAGAGTAGTATTTGCAACATTATACAAAATTGTTATTCTATTAAAATGATAAAATGGCAGTGGTTTTATTACATGAGTGATTTTCCAGGCACTGAGATGCCCTTTACTGCAGACAAGAATAATAAGCACATTATTCACCAACACATTAGGGAACAATCCTGTGATTTTGGAAAACAGTTGTAACAAACAAGTGAGTTATTACAGTGACATGTTCAGGAAATGTAGCCCCAAATCTTATCTACTGTAACTAAATGCTGCTAATAGCCAGGGACTCTGCCTGCTTTACACTTCAGCAGTTTGTTCCCGAGAAGTTGGCAAATCATAAAACAGACCCTGAGAATCGTTCATGCACTTTTTGCAATCCCATCTAATCCAGGCCTTGGGATTTTAACCCTTTATTCTACTGAAGCCTTAAGGATTTACCATCTGCCACTGCAGAATCTGCGAGGATGAAGAAGGGGAGAGGATTAAATTAATTAACAAATTCTAATCCTAAAACAGTGTCGGCGGTGTTAGGGCTCTTTGAATTCTAATGAGGATTTAAAGTAACACTGATGACTTCCCCACTAAAAAGGAGGAAAATACTGCCACGTCACCACATCCCCAGCCTCTGCCCATGCTGCCCAGCACTCCCAGAGCATTTTATCTGATGGGGTGTATTACAGGGATTGTTCAGTTATCTGAGGCACCTTCCAGGCCATGCCTGCAACCAGAAGCACAGAGCCATCCTCACAGGTCAGAGCTATGTCAAGGCTGTTGCTTGAAACCGTTATCAAGGTTATATATATTACTGCACATTATCTGTGTTTTTTCCAAGGTAATCCTAAATCGGGGAATACAACCCGATATAACAGACCTCAAGCTGTATTCCCTCCTCTTCACTAATCCAAATGGACTCGCATCCACTGCCACCCAGAACTGGCCAACAGTCTGGGTCTGCAGGTAGTGAACAGGAAGGCCAAAACAACAAAAATATTCATGTTTGAGATGCCTCAGGTCACCAGTTTAATACCAGAACACAGCAAACACAACACGGGAAGCCAAAGTAAAGCAGGGAGAGCTTCAGCAGGGAAAGCAGGGCCTTCCCCTCCTCATATGCTTTGTTCTTGTCATGAAAATCAAGACGAAAATCGGACCATCACTTGCATTTGAACTGATGCCTACCTACATGCGATGCAGTGATGTACAGTATGACCTCTCTGCAGCAAGCGACTTTATCACGTGGAACAGAACAACAGTTCACAGACTCACGTGCCATTAAAAGCACTCGACTTCTTGGGGGGAAAAGTGCAAATGCAAACCGTGTTGGGAAGGGAGTTTCACCAGGGGACCTGGGCCCTTTGTGCTCAGAAGCAACTTGAAATATTCTGACATCGCTATGAATTTGGAAAGGAAACATATGGAAACCAGATGACATATTTCACAAACTGCCAAGCAGATTTTGCGTGGTTTTAGAGAACATGTACTCCAGGGAGTGTCCACAGCAAGCTGATGGTCTTGATGGCTAACATTTGTTTTGCATCTTTATGCAGAAGAACCGAGACACGCTCATTCATCCGTCTCCTGTTTCCATACAGGTGCACGATTTCCAGCCACGCCAGGAGGACAGATGTTGGTAGCAAATGCCTTTTAAAGGAAGGACAATAACGGGAGGGAGGGGAAGCGACTACTCAAGTGGATCAGAGGTTTGGACTCTCTCTCTCCCTCCCAGAGAGCCCCTCTGGGTACCGCAGAGGCGCTGGCTGCAGCAGCCGCTCCTCGGAGCAGGGGCTCTTTATGGAAACCGTGCGCTACGCTGCAAATGAAATCTGTTTTCTTATTAGTCTCCATAGTGGAATAACAAACTGCAGAATTCGTAATATCTAGAGACCAGTGGCTACATTTTGATTTTCAAGCTTTTGAAACCTCTGCGCGCAAACAAACTCTTCAAAACAAATGCAAATTTGGCAGTTTATGCAACAGTGGAAGCCACTTGGGGGGATTAAAGGCTGATGTACTATCAGCTGAGAAAACGAGTAACCCTGAAACACAGAACTGAGCTCGTACATTTGTATATCGATCCTCTATAAACTAGTGTTGCAAGTAGATTCTGAAGGACACCATTTCCTTAGTTTGTAAGCCTTTTTTTTTTTTTTTTTTTAAGAGGTAGCAAGAAGCTGAAGAGATTTGACTGTTTACATGTTGTGAATCCCATTTTCACAAGTACCCTTCTAAAACTCAGGGTCTACAAGCTCCCAATTACATTCTTAATATGCACTGATACCGAATCTACCAAAGTCAACGGGAGCCCTGTGAAAAAAATCAAGCCTGGAGTATTTCACTTACATTTTGATGCTTGCGTTAGAGGAATGATTCACTGCACAGTGTGATGCATTGGCAGATATTCCTCCATCTCTACACCCCGCAAGAAGTAACGGGCAATGAAACTGTCTGAATCTTGACCAGAGTATTTGTTCTTTCCTAAGGCTGGCTCACCTGCTCATCGGGATGAGAACACGTAGCTGCCAGTGAGCTTAAAAACATCATTTCAGAAATGACAGAAAAACTTAAGCAACAGAAACCTGAATCCCATTCAAATTAGCCCATCTCCTTTGAGACATACTGCTAGCCCAGCAAGAATAAAACACAACTTTCCCTTCTGTACATTGTGCTTCAGAATACTCTTATCTTTAAGACATTTTGTTCACTTCTTGAGAAGGCCTTATCAGGGAGGCACAGTATGTTATAAAGACTAAGTAACCATGCACCCAAAATACATATATATGTGTGTGTGTCTGTGTGTGTGTGTGTGGGTGCATATCCACTGGGAGAACTAAAATAGATTTAAAAATACTTCCACATTGCCAAACAAAGCTGGAAGACGGGCTGGTAATTATATGTGCATTCCAAGTAGACTACGCACAGTGGGGGGTTTAAAGCATTCATATAAATTATACCAATCAGCACAGAAAAAAAAGGAAAAGAAGCACTGAGGACATCAAATATGACACTTCTCTAGAAGTGATACATGTAAGTACTAAATCATGGCAAAACAGTGCCTTAGAAAACAGTGACTAAAATGTCATCCTAAAGTGAGTTCCGTCTACAGCTTTGCTGCCTCTGTAAATGCATATGAACATACTAATGATGCATTCTGGGGAGATGTGATAAATCACAGAGTTAAAAGACCCCATGGAACGTGAAAACATGTGGAGATTTTTCTTCCAGGGGAAAAAACGTATTTGAAATGGAGTACTGCATACTGCACAGATTTATTTTTTTTCTAATGGTGTTGTTAAACACGGAGGTCCAACAGCTTTTGGGGTGTGTTATGAAATCGGGCTTGTTAAACCCCATGCAACCAGCGCATGGGATATGGTGGTTCTGGAGTGCCTGACCTACATGCCAGGGAAGCCAGCATGACAATGTTTTGTTAGGAAATCTCCAGTCATGGTGCCTTGGGACAAGGGAATTAGAAAAAGAATTAGGATAATCTTTCCAGGCAGAAGATTTAAAGTCTGCTACAGTTATTCTCAATCGATCCCCAAAAGATTGCCAAGAAGTGTGTATCTTAAAACTGCAGCTAATTAGGAGGTTTTAAGACACTTATAAAATACCTTCTGCTTGGTTTGTAAGGGAAACCATTTAGACTAGTAGTATAGAGAACAAAACAGTCATAAAATGTTATTTGTAGCTTCTATTATATTACCATTACGGTATATTATCACCAGCATAGTTACACACCTAACATAAAACCATTTAATGAAATGTTTGAACTTTCAGGAGACCTACTGGTAACCTTCTTATTTTTAGC
This sequence comes from Actenoides lindsayi, assembly GCA_025331215.1. NCBI lineage: Eukaryota > Metazoa > Chordata > Aves > Coraciiformes > Alcedinidae > Actenoides > Actenoides lindsayi. The sequence goes on from WTSP01010496.1 coordinate 125,210, forward strand.
AGTGGGGATGACATTTGTTGTTTGCTGCAATACAAACAATAATAATTACACATTGAGATGCTAATGGGGATGAAAACTAATATTTAGTGCTGCTGTCTGTTCATGACCATACACACAAATACACAGAATGCAGGATTAGCAATTTAAGAGGCTTTCTGGTTTGGGTTTTGTTTGTTTCTTTTTTTTTTTTTTCCTGTATGGGATGCTTTTGAAGTTTACATTAGAAGCAGTGACAGACAAGCAGCAGGCTGCCTAAGTGAACACACACAAGCAGACTCAATTCTGTGAACTGGAGAACTCAATGTTCTTTTCATTTCTGTAAGAACGGAACAACCTTTAAAAAGTTTTCATGATCAATTTGCACTCTATGCATTATGGCTGTTTTAAAACATGTATTTGGAATACACTGCTTCTAAATGCAAGCTGGGATGTTGTCTGAACATTGATTTTTTTGGATTTTTTTTTTTTTTTAGCCTGTAAAGATGGCTAATCTTGCCTGGACAAATTGCATGACCTTTAACTACTCCTGAAAGAGGAGCTGGCAAAAGTCCATCCCAGACAATTACTTGAGATGTCAGTATGAAAGGTGAAAAATAATAAAAATGTTCCCTAATTTTTTCACGCTTGTATTCCTCTTTTCTATTATTAGCACTTTCCTCCTTGCTTCTCTGGATTTCATTAGTGAAACACAGGCTTCTGCTTTTCAGCTCTGGCATCGTAAGTTGAGTTTTGTGGGATGGTTATGGTTTTTGGTATTCACGCTCGTAAAATACCACTTACAACAACCAGATGTGACAAAACATTCGGAAATAACATAGGCTGTGCCAAGAATTGATTTGTGTGGGGTTTCTGTAGGTGATTTATTCTATTTTCTATTTGTTTTCTTGCAATGGCTCACAGAAATAGCTTTCTTAAGGCTTCTGTAAATGAAAAAAAAAGGTTTAGATAAACAATTACGCCTGATCAGGATGCAATTACAATGTCCCATTTCTAGCGAGCGAAGAAGGTGTAAACAGCGGGTCTGACTTGACTTTCCATTTGAAAGCTCAGCTACTCTGATGTCTTTATGTCTCTTTTTTTACATGTTTTCTCATGATAATTTAGGATTAGCAGCTTTGAGAATCAAAACCGAGAACAAAGTTTCTTGAGCTTAAATTTAATTCTGGCTTGATTCTGATCCAATGTTTTTGCACATTCGCCAACTATGCCATAAGACAGCACTGAGTGGAGGATCACTGAGTGATCTTTTTGGTCTTGCAGCTTTTTTTTTTTCCTTGTTGAAAAATGAAAAAAAGATTAAGAATTATGTGGCCTCAGTACATTTCAAAATATTTGACTAAGAGTTTAATATTACAGGATTTATCCCTTCTCAGATCCGCTAAAGAGACTGTGTTTTAATACTGGATAACTGAAATCACCTGGTATATGAGAGAGACTGGGTCAACTCTTGGTCATGAAAAAGCACTGAGATTGACAATCTTTATTGTAACATGCCAGTGACTTACAGGTGTTCTGGCTTGGCTTGAGGAACCACTAGAGTAAAAAAGAAAAGAAAAAGCCCATCAAACGCTAAAAATACAGCACATTTATGAGATATGTGTCAACTCAAATGTAACAACTTACTGATCACAAATACTCCTTGTAGAGGGTCTGTGTGCAAATAACGAGGGTGCAGTAAATGCCTGCTCTGTCTTACTGCACACTCCCATTTGATCTGTGATTTTAGCCACGCTATAGGAAATACATACTCAGAACAGCCATCTCCTCCTGAGAAAGAGCCAACCTTCTGCAAGACACAGACAAAGCTGCTCCCTCTGCAACCTCCCTAGATGTTCCGCTGTAATAACGCCTCTGCACAACCCCAAGAGCACCGAGCACACTGGAGCCCTGCAGTGCTACACATGAACTGGGGATGGGTTATGACAAATATGAGACAACTTCACCCTGGGGCAGCTGGAGATCAGAGGGAGATTCAAGCAGGAGCTGGGAATCTATCTGGAGGAACGCATTTCAAGTTGGATCAAGGCTAAGACCATTACCAGTGGTCATGCACTGTAGCTCATCCTGTAGCACAGAAGAAGGGAAAAAAGCAGAGCCTGCTGGGTCTGCTAGCAGGAGACACTGCTGTGTATTAGAGGGAAGCCATAGGGGAGAAATGGTGAAATTCAGAGGGAACACTAGCTTTCAATGAAAAGGATTAATGCAAGAAAGCCATGGGTTTAAAATAGCCTAATTGACCCAAGCATAATGTAGTTCACAGTCACATGGTGAAAAGCCAGGCAGTATTTGAATGCCTCCTCATCATTTAATATAACATTTCTAGTAATAGAATATTTAAATCCTGTTTTATCAAAATCTCATCAGTCAAGTGTAGGAGCCTTTTCCATTGCTGGAGCATACAGTGTTATAAATTCATGAAGGTCGTAATTATGAGCAGCTTCAACACTGCAAATGTGTTTGGCAAAGATATTATGCCCTTTCTAAACAAGATCTGAGTGACTACAACACACATTCAGAGTTACAGGGCTCTGCTTTTCATGTGCCTTGCAAGAAGCACACTGTTCCCTCTTCTGAGATTCCCACTTGGATCGCAATGTCCCATAGCCAAGAGGTCACCCCAAAACCACCACTGCCTCTTATCCCAAAGAGCAGACAAAGGAACACTCTTTCTTTCTCAAGAAACCAGAAAAGCAGCATGTTCAAATCCTTATTTAATTTGGCCATTCCACATCTGAGTAATTAGCCAGGCAAGAGATCACTTCCCGGGACAGAAGGACAGATCACCTGCAAGTGCACCCTGAGCTTCCCCAGCCCAGTGCTGTAGGGCACTTGGTGGCTGCAGCACAGCCCCAGCTTTCCTCTCTCTCAGGAGATAACACGGCCTCCCCCCCTGCCAATTTTCTTTCTTTTTGATAGGAGAACTGCTTCTCTGCCCATACCTAAACTGAGGATGTCCCTCCAGAGCCACAGCTGAGCTCTCCACGTTTTCAGGCAGTGCTCAGATCCGAGCCCGGTCTCGGCGCTCCCGAGTCCCTTCCTGGCAGTGACTATGTAGCTCAACCCTTCTTTGTGGTGCTGGGATCATGCAACGCTCTGCTCTGGACATCTGAGCACTACCTGAAATACTGCGAACCACGACACTGGTCACAGATCCCACAGCGTCCGGGTTTGCTCGCATGCTGGAACTGATGGAATATCAAGAGCACGTAACAGGCCACGGTTTTCTCTCTTTTACATCTGGGAGATCTAAAAAAGATTCCGTTTGGGCAGTTCAGCTGCTCTGCATTTACATTACCAGGAAGGAGATGAAATTTCTGTGAGTTTTACACAGGGCTGGCTCTGAGCAGAAGGCTGCTGCGTGGGGAAGCCAGTTTGTGAGGCTGTGACAAAAACAACTCTGCTCCTTCTGGCCTCAGTTAACTATTTTTAAGCCCTGGAAAATGAGTCTGGTTGCTGCCACAGTTATCACTGAAAAGAAAAAATCCAAACAATTGCAAAACAGTAGTGCCAAAGCCCAGGGCAACCACTTCCACACACATCCACCCCATTCCCTGCAGGAACACAGCTCAGCACCTCCCAGCCTCTCCATCCTCTTCCCAGCTCCATTCCCTCTCCTGTAGTGGGAGCAACCAGCTACTTCAATTCACCCACAGTGTTGGGGAGCCTTGATCTGACTCTGCTTTAGTATGCTCCTTAAAGGAGGCAGCGGATACTTCTGTGAGAAGGAGAAAAATTCTTGAGAGTTTTATTCTTTATCCAAAGCCAATATTATTTTCAAAGAGGATGAGTTGTCATTCCATGGGGAAAACTGACCAAGAAGTTGAAGTCATCTGCATAAAATTCAAAGGCAAATCAGTGGCAGAGTCGAGATTACATTCACAGAGATTAAGATTATACAGTTTACACGGCCTTGTGCCTTGTGCACTTGAACCTGGGCTCGTTGTTCTCTCTGACCCAGGCCAGGCAAGTCAGCCAGCAGCTCTCGCCAAGTATTCCCTTGGGGAAGGTCACTTGGGAGCCTCTCAGAGCTGCTGTTTGACAGCCAATGCAAACAATAAATCCTTCCTTTTCATCAAGTGCGTAAAGCTCTCCCCCGCTGCATATTGTTTTCTGCTGCACAATTTCCATACTACGGCACATCGTGGTGCCCAGCTCTTACCAAATCAAAAGGCACCATCAGCTATACCGGTGCACATCACAAACAACAATACATCATTTCATGCTCCAGCAACCAAGTTCACCCACCAGTTACACACTCAACCCGGCCCCTGTGTTTGGGGGTACACAAGAACAAGACACACAAGTCCACACCTCAGCTGAGAAGTTAATGTCTGTTATTCAGCATTACACAGCATGGTAGGACATCTTCATAACCTATTTATTTTACCAGATGGTCCCTTAGGCTCAATAAAAACAAAATTTACACAATTTATACAATTCTAATGGCAAATACGAACAATTTCCACTTTTACAACTGCTCTAAAACTACTGAAATCAGTGGTGAAATCACTTGTCAAATGAGTGAACGAGAGTCAGACTGGATCCTAACTGGACATCTAATATGAATTGTCTCGTTACCAGAAAGGACTGCTTTTATTTTAAAAGGCTCACTGCTAAATAAACCAGATATAGTAGGATTTGACTGATTTTCCTACTAACATACCTAGTAAACTTGATAAGGTACAGTGTCAGAGGTGACCACCCTTTCCATTCAGATCTTAACTTCTGCACACAAGTGTCAGGTGTATGGCTTTTCTATTTCTACTATCAATGGTAAAATCTGTCATGAAACACAATGAGAAATCACATTTAAGATAAGAAGATCTGCAGAAGTAAAAGGCAGCAAACATAAAAGCTACCGTACTGGTTTTTTTTCTTCATGGTCATGACTTCTAGGTTGCTTTCCAGCAGGATATATCCTTAAAAGCCTTTTGTTCACTTTCTTTATTCTCTTCTTACTTGCAAACATTTAACAAGAATCAAAGCCAACTAGGCACACAAAGAACATAACCAAAATCCTCAGATGCAAATCAAGGTTTGAGATACGTATTTTTTAATAATCAAAGCAAACTTCTCAGGCCTGAAGTAAAAACTCTAGATGGAAAAAAAAAAATAAATCTAAACCTTTGGTATCTAGCTATAAACATTGGGCAAGGGGACACAGGATGACAAGTAAATATTGAATTATACAGAGCCCTCCATTAATATTTATGTTCATACTCCAGATAGTCTAATATAATTGATCAGATCTGCACTTTAAGAAAAAATTATGAGCATGTTTTTAACAATTGGTCTCTCTGCTGGAAGGTGAGGGTTTGTGAAATGAAAATATACCATGGTTACAGCATTTTGCCTAATGAAAAGGGTCCACAGGATTGAGCTTTTTGGTCACTTCTCACCAGAGAGAGAAGAAAATTCAATCTAACAAAACAAACAAACAAACAAATTAAAAAAATCCAAACAACACAACCATTTTAAATAAGAAACAAAGCAAAAAAAAAAAAAGGTTTTCATTCAACTCAGCTTCCCCAAAGTAAAGATGTCTGAAGTGTTTTATTTTGTTCCCATTATGAAAGAAACACAAATTCAGAAGCTTGAGAAACTTGCTGTGGTGGAATCAAGGATGCAGAGGGGTAAGAGCATACTGTGAGGAACCTGTTTCTGGGAGAAGGCTGTTCCACGGGGAGCTGGTTTAGCATTCAGAAAGGGCTACACACACAGACCATGGTACGTCCCTTGGTGATTTCTGGACCATTTATGCCGGGATTGGGTGTGCACTTTGGACAGGCACACTCCCAAAGATGGATGGAAAATTGTGTGGTAGGATGAAATTATTCAGGAGGGACTAGGAAAGGCAAAGGTCTCTATTTAACCCTTTCTTTGTAAGGCACTACCCCCAGCCAGCACTAAGCACAACCACTGCAATTGCACTGTATTTTTCAAGTGGCTTTTGGAAGGTTTTTGTATTTATAAACTTACCAGAAGAAAATTCCAAAGAAGGAAGTGCAAGTTGTTAGACTAACAAGACAAAAACCAACATAACCCACTGAGCTTTAGAAGCTGAAATCAATTGAAGCCTTTCCATTGACTTCAGTAAGAGTTGGATCAGGATTTAAAGAGATTACAATTCTGAAGTTCAACTCTGTTGCAGTTCAGAATTTTTCTTTTGTTTCACATCACATTAAAGATTCAGCATCTCTTTTCCTAATACTCTGAAATATAGTATGATCTATAAGAGAACAGAAAACAGAACTAAAGGGAAAAAAAAACCCAACAGCCCTCCTACACCTCATTAAGATCTGAAGTTTGTCCTTAATGTGCCTATGAACTCAAAATGAGTGTCTAAATGGAGACATTTTTTTCTGCTACAGGGTAAAGTGATTATAAATGTCTCTTTGTGCAAAAGCTTAGTGGTATTTTATGCAGCTGGCACTGCAGAGTTTGAAACAAATCCAAGAAAACAGATTGTATCTTTAAGGTTAGAAATCAAACTTTCCATTGCTGGAGTGCACATTTCCTGGTAACGGGCTAAGCTCTGACACCAGAAGCTATGCAAACGGGATCTCTGCTGCTATGTTAAGTGACATGTATTGCTGCCTTTATTCCCTGTGGCCTTTTTATCTATTCATTCCCCTCCCAAACTATCATTAAATGGACATTATAAAGTAATTTTTTGTAGTTTACCATTTTGTGTATTTCCTACCTTTTTTTTTTCTAATACCCCTTCAGAAGTCTGCTAGACATCTTTTCTTTACGCTTCGTAGCCTATATTTTCCTATGGAGCTGCAAAACACCACAGAAGCCTTTGTCAAGCAGCAAAAGCAGTACCTTCAGTTTACAGGTAGAAATATCCCATGCTGCTAAACCTTAGCTACAATAAACCTCATGCAAGAATAGAGAAAGCTTGCATCCACATTCCGTGAGCCTTCCCAGGCTTTGGAGGCATTTCAATGCCAAGCACATATTTTGTATACGTTCTTTCTGCCTGATTGAATTGTCTCTCAAAAGCTTAAGCAAGCCTATAGAACCATAGAAGGAAATCCCACCTCATCTTCACTTCTAAATCCTGCTCTTGCCCAGTGCTCGTGAGGGGGACTGGTCTCAGGACTCGCGGGAGGTTAGTGCTGCTGGGCACAGCAGGAGCAGGTAGAGGACTCCTGGGATGGAGCAGCAGCGGGAGCAAGGAGCTCACTCTCCAGCCCTCAAGCAATCTGCGCTCAAATCATTCCGATGTGTAGGTTAAAAACAGCCTCTTGAGGTTCATTTGACTCCCACGCAGTTGGGGAAGCCATGAAGTGGTCTGCTCTCCATGTGAGGAACTAGCCAACCACTGGCAGCTGTGTTCTAATTTGAGCTCCTGACTAGTCCTAATGAATAACCTCATGTACAGCACGGGCTGCAGAGAAAGGATTGGTCTCCTACTCCTAGCTAGAGGCAGATGAGGTAAAAAAAAATAATCCTATTTTTGGCTACAATTGCCATTTGATCTTCCACAAGCAGCTCTGCTTCTAATAAAACTCCACACTCAATTGCGCTCAGTGGGGACACTGCAGTGAAGAGCGGAGGGCATGGAAGATGCAGGCTTGGAGAATGGCAAATGAGTCTGTGAACCAGCTGGATTTATGACCCACAGTTTGATCCAAAGTGGTTTGTGGCCAGTAATTCCTGCCGGTACGGTACAGTACAGTACTGGCTTTCAGCTCGCTCCGTCCTACTCCTGCAGATGAGGAGAATCTATTCTTTCCAAGATCTGTGATTGCTGCCTAGAAACTTTGTGCTGTCATCCCACCTCCAGAACCTGATCAGGTGCACCGAGCACATCTTCCGCTTAGGCGCACAGAGCAGGGAGAGATAATGCTCATGCAGCACACTGTCATTAGGATTCCTTACATATTTGTAAACGTCTGGGTTCAGGGAGCGTGCCAGGGTAATACACAGCTCTGTGACTAATATCACCAGAGCAGATGGGAGCAGCTCCACGATCAGGGTCTGACTCAGCACAGGTACCAGAGCCGGCTGCACAGCACCCGGCCCAAGCCTGCAGGATATTCTCCCGGGAGCATCCGTGTGGGGTGCTGACCTCAGCGCATCATACCCCCTAACTTAAAACCAGCTTCACAGATTCAAGTTTCTCTGGAAAGCACTGAGGGGAAAACCAAGCAGATTACATTGAAAGTTTACCCACTTGGCCTACGACACAGGAAAGGCGAGAGCAAATATACTGTATCTCCCCGTTGGCATAATTCAGACCCGCAATCTCTTGTCACAGATACCCACTCAAACGCGACCTTGACTCAGTCCCTGGCAGCCGCGTGCCACTAATAACTGATAAACAAACAGGCATATTTACTTTATGTTTACCTTTCTCTCTACCTCCGCTGCACAGGCTAATGCCGCAGAACCAGGCTCCCCGATTAGTTCTGCTGACTGCAGTAACCCTCTGGCCTTCGTTAAAGAAAAGCATTTGGAGAAACTGCATCCATTCCGTTTTCTATCACCAGTCCTTTGTAAAAGTTGGATTGAAAGCACCTCGGTGGTAAATCTACCTCTCCCAGAGGTAAAATGCAAAGAGCAGCGAGTGATGCTCACTGGCAGAGAGAGGAAGTGATAAAAGGACACAGAAAGAGAGAGAACAGAGGATGAAATGTTGCATTTAAGAAGAGATGCTGGGGATAAATATTGAAATTCTTCATTTTCAAAGAGGTGCCTTTGTTTTTGTCTTCTGCTTCAATGAAATCAACAGTGCTAGTCCCAAAAGCCACGGCATGCATTAGCCTGTTATCATTCAGCAAGCAGAGACAGTACCCTACTTACTGATAGTGGGAACTTCACTGATCCCACTAATACATTTCAAATACCTGGATCTTCCTGTCATATTTACTATTTCCATAAACTCTCTAAATGCTGTAATGGATCACTGTTATCAGTTAGAGGG
>WTSP01010496.1:134154-158445 GCA_025331215.1 Actenoides lindsayi
CTTTCATTAACCTAGATTGTTGGTTTTAATTTTCGCTTTCCCAAAACCTCTGGGTGAGGGGAAAAAAAAAAGGGGGGGGGGGGGGGGAGGGGAAAGAGAGTTCTGGGGGGTAGCAAAGATTAAAGGCAGACTGTCAGTTTGACTCTGCCTGGCTTGTATTTTCACTCCAATGAGTGGAGTGTGTATAAATAATGCCTTTGATTGCTTCAAAGATGCGGCTGGTGTCACCATGGCATTTGAATCACGGCACTTTCTCTTTGTATCGCTTCTGTCAGTCAGGAACAATATAGAACTTTTTTGTTAAAGAAGCCTTTAATTTCACATAGTAATTACCTATTTGATCAGACAAAAGGTGCTGTGAATGAAAGTCATTTACTTGTTTGATGTGACTGAGACTGAGTGTCACTACAGCTGCGAGACTGTCAGAGAAAACACTAGTGGCTGATTAGATAAGTAGTCCTGTGCAGAAAAAAAGGGTGAAAATGGAACAGGGATAAAAAAAAGAGCCAAGTTCCACCTGATTTAAATCCAAGGAAAATGGGCATTCCCTCAGAATACGATTAACGTGATTATCAGAAGATGCAACTGCTCTACAGCTTCGTCGAGGTCAACTTTCCAGCCACTGGGTTAAATTCCCTCTTCTCTGCCTCCACTTCATCAGACAAGGCGATTTACAAAGCAACTAATGATCTGCTTGAAACTTGCTGAACACCTGCTGCTGTGTCACAGGCTCATTCACACAGCAACCGAAATCACGCTACAAGGACAGGAAGAAGTATCATCTGCTTAAGCCAATCTACTACTATTCAGATGGAAGTTTTGTGTTTGCAATCAGAGATGTTGTCTCCTTGACAAGAAGAGCCTTTTGATACCTTCTGGGTCACAGCAGTAATTCCAGGACACAGTGTGGATGACTTCAGCTTATGGAGTCTTGCCGGCCTCCCCCGGCGAATGTTATAAAAAGTATGGAAATCTGCAGAGCTTCGCTGGATTTTAGACTCACCCAGACCTAAGCCCTGAGAATCTCCCTCCCAGCTTCAGTTCTGGCTCCACCACAGACCCAGCCACAGATGGGAGAGGGACTTGGATCTTGCTTTCAGATCTGAAGCCCTACCCCAAACCCAGTTATTTGCCTTCCAGTATCCAGGTTGGGCCCATCTCTAATCTCTCATCACAACGATCAGGATTTTAGGGAGGGAAGGACCATCTTCTGGATGGGAAACTGATGAACTAGAACCTGCCGGATCAATTCACCCTCCTCATCATCCTGAGTTCATGCCAACAAACCTTTACTGCACCGCGGCAGAATCATCTCCCTCCTTTTTGAATACAGGAGCACGCACAAAGCACGGGGCTGGCAGCTTCAGCTCCCCAAAAGCTTTCCCTTCCCTCTGCTTTCCTCTCCCCATTCTCCATGAAAGCAGCAAACAAGAGGACTGCAATTCCCAGTGGTTTGCTACTGGTAAGTGTGAAGCAGGAGCAGCTGGGGGGTGCAGGCTCCCTCATCCATGCTAGCTGTTGGCCTCTGCACTAGCTGTGTTAGTGCTGCACATGTTTAAAACATTAACTGGAAATATTTTATTCCGTTGGATAACATATCAAACAACACAGCAATGAAATTTTCAAGGGCTTAGAAACTGTGCCTGGAGGAGCATGAGAGGTCTTGTGGACTCCTCCAGCAGCACGCTGCTCCAGTGCTGCAGCACAGTCCAACAAACCCCAGGATAGCTTTCCCCCCCCCCTCCATGCCTTTAAAGTTACTCAACACAAGTGACTCATGTAGCACGGAGGCTGAACGCCTCAATTTCTCTTTCTACACTCTCAGACAAGGCAGAAGACAAAAGGAATGCCCTCAGCTGGCTGACAATTTAGTACTGTTTAGTGCCTCCCAAATGTGGAAGGATACTGGTGTGATGTACGTAGTGCCATGGGAAGGCTGGAGACCCCATGGATGAGTCTTTGTAGCCTCAGCCAGCAGGTAGCAGGAGGGTATGTCCTCAGCTCCACTCATGGGAGAGGGGAATCTCTGCCTGCTCCTGTCCAGCCAGTGCTTCTCAAACCACTCATCTGTCTAAGGTGATTTGAGGTGTCCCCACTGCCTTGAGCCCAGACCTTGTTCTTTGGGCGGTGGCTCTGCTGAAGTGATGAGCACCTCCTCAGACTGTGTGCTCCCAACCTCAGCTGGACATTGCTTTTGAGGAGAAGCTGCTACACAGTCTCCCAAGGAACCACTCTAGAGCTACAGACACGCTCACACAGGCAAAGCCAACACCACGGGAGCAACAGCTCTCGAAAAAAAAGCAAACAGACCCCTTATTTCTCTTTAAAGCCTGCTCTCAAAATCTGATTTCACAGCATGATCAGTTACTGTGTTGGAATTACTTGCCTTCTTATTTGAATAGCATAAAAACGAACATATTAACAAATAATACTTGAAATTCACTGGACAACACAATGGAAAAAATTACACTGCATGAAGAATGAGGTTACAGAAGTTACATCACCATTTGAATCAGATGTAATATGCATCAACCTGGAGAGCCTGTATATAGAATTAAAGAAATCATTTAATTTTAAAGTAATATTTTATTCACTGCATCCCTCAGTACATGTAACTGCTAAATGAAATGCACTGCGTGCTCTACAAACACATCACCGCCTTGTAAATGGAATACCCATGATATTAAAGCTGATACAACATTTATTAAAACCATTATGCAAAGAACAAGGTTGGAAACTCCAACCGCTGAAGGCAAGTGCTAGTTCCGGCCTCTCAGATGTGCATGTGCTAAGCGGCTCGTGGCTCTGAAACAGTAAGCAAAGAAGTCTTTTCTAAAGGTGAGAGATCGTTCAGGTGGAAAGAAGCCACCTCTCCTTCGCCCAGAGGAGCTGGGAGCCGTGCTGGCCCATCAGGCAGGAGGAGAAATGCCACGGGCTCCGATGAGCCGTGTTACTGCCCCGGTGCAGGCCACCAAGGCCTCTGCTTTGTTCCACATGAGGTCACTGTAAGAGCACGCTAAATCCTCCACAAAGCTGAGCTATTTGGTTTGATAGTGTTCCTTCTCTCCAGACTAACAGCAGAGTTTAAGAGTAGCGTGTTTCAGGATCAGACCATGCCCGGTTTCCTCAGGAAGGCAGAGGTTGGAGTCCGGGGAAGATCTGGTCTCTTGCCCTTACAGATCTGCTGTGATGGCCGAGGGATATGACAATCCCCAGAGCAAAAGAAAGTAAAGGAATCATTTACTTGAGAGTCCCAAAGCAGATAAGGAAGGGCTGAGCAGAGGCTGCGTGCCCCAGGGAACACCGTGCTGAACCCAAAGGCTGATGCCACCTTCTCCGGGGCGGGTACTCAGCGGAGGGATGTGTGTGGTTCTGGACCATCCTTCTGCTTCCTTGCAGACAATTCTTGCTGGTTATTCTCGCTGTGTATTTTCAAGGCATTTGCCAAGTTTTTCAATGCAGCCACCTTTACCATCTTCTTTTCAAAACCAAGTATTGTACTACTAATTAATCTGTAGGGGATAGGTCTGACTGCTTTAAAAGCACAGCTCCATTGTGAATGCTTGAAGCATATTTTTAAAGGAAAATCTCAGAATTTTACTTTATACTATTACTTCATTCTAGCCTATGACATTTTTAGCTTTGCACAAAGAATGCCTCTCTGCAGAACGCTCGTGGTTCAGCTGAGTTACACATTATAAAACCCTTCTATTTGTCACTGCCTTCAAGCCTCTTCAAAACGAATTCTGGTTAGGATATGTGAATGTAAAATGCTCTTGTTTCCTAATGAAGCACTTTGAAATGCGCTGTAGGAGAAGCTTGATTTTACCCTTCCATAGGCACAAAGAGGAGTCCTTGCCTTTAAATGTTCTATCCTGAAAGATGAATTCACAGAAACCACATACAGCTCAGGCTGCCAAAAAGGGAAATACAAATTTTCTTCCACATTCCTTTCAACAAATCTCAGTCTAGAACAGAAAGAAATGAAGCACACATTCAGCAGAAAAGGATTAAAGGAAAGACAAGGGGAAAATCCTTTTAAATACTAATATCCACTGAAATTAATCTCCAATCACATCACAACAGAGACAGGTCCTTGACAAAGAGAAAGAAAAAAAATGCACCTAAATATACTCCATGCTGCCAGCCCTACATTTATCTCCAACCAATGTTACAGAAATCTGTATGTACCTATACATAGTTATTACCACAACCCCAGGGCAAGCTGGGATTTCGCTACGTAGGTACCATATGCTGTGCTCCACTCAGTTATCAGGAAAAGCTAAACAGATGTAAACCCCATCACGGTCACTCCTAAAACCAAGGTAAATGTGGTACCTCCACATTTATTATAAACTGGTTAGGGACCTAACGAGGCTTTGGAGAGATTTCACACTGGGATTTGCACCAGTTTATGTACACAGCTGGCAGTGGCTGAAGTGGGAAGGTGTATGTCCTCTGGTGAAGCTTGCTTGCTGTGCAGCTCCTGTCTGAAAAACGCCTGTGCTGGTCTGGCATGGTATCATAAACTGCATCATCTGCACTATTCTGGCTGGGAGCTGCCAGAAGTTTGTGTTTGCTGGTGTCAACTTCATACAACCCCATGCAGGACCAGTCCCCAGCATTCCTGTGCTCCCATGGCACTTTGGTGAGGCAGGACAGGCTGACTGATGCCTGACACCGCTTGTTCTCAACTACCCTGACTTGTAATCAAATGAGTGTTTTCTATTTCTAAGCAAAAGCAAGCAACTGAGTGAAAACCTTTCATCTGAGAACACAAGTTTGAATTTAAACACTGCATGCATAAAAGTACTACATTTTTTTGACTTTCAAATAGTTGAGCACTGGGAAATGATACCGCAGAGAGCGTGTCCGGGCTGACTTTCTCAACAGCACCATCATTAGCTGCTCACTTTTGTGAGTCACAAACGATGTCCTGAAATGCTGGAGACTTTATGGTCAGACATTTCTAATCTCATCAAGAGAACACTGTGACATTTCATATGGCAACACACTGATTAAAGCTCTCCCACACTTCATTATGTAAACAGGTATAGCTGCTAATTAATGAATTAAAGTGGAAAAAGAAACTGTTGGCAAGACTGGAAACTTGGCCCAAAATCTCCCCCGAGTAATGTTCAATTGAGTGAACTAAGCCCTATTAGTGCTTGCTGGCAGGTGCAGCTTTAGCACCTGCTGAAGAAAGTAGGGTTTGTTTTTGGTTTTTAGGGTTTTTTTTCTCAATATTCATATTTTTCCTTCCTATTTCCCAGTTACTAAGAATTTTTAAAGTAATTTTGCTTTACTACCACGCTGCTGATATCATTACATATGCACAACAGCCTTCCACATCAGGCATGAAAACGAGGAGTTACGGGTCAAACAGCACCTCTCAAAAAAAGGGCACGTATCCGAGCGGTGCCATCATCTCCTAACCTCCTGCCATCCAAACACGGCAACATGTTCAAAACATAGCGAAGCCGTGAATGCAGCAAGCTGTTCAAATACAGCTTGGCTGCAGAGAAACCTTAAGGAAATTAAAGATGGTTTGGATTCAAGTTGAGTTTTCACTGCTTCCATGCAGGAGGGAGTAGGACAAAGTTATGAGATTGTATGGAAATCTTTGGACGGCGGCAGGGAATACATGGTTCTGTGCAAGGGGTGAAGAGTTCAAAAGCAAAGCATGAGAACTGAAACTGTGCTGGTTGGAATAAGGAAAAATTACCATCTCTTAATCATACTGCAGGTTGCCTAATTTTTACACGATGATATTCCTATTTAGTTTGGCAGTACCATTTTGCACACGATGAGGATTTCAAGAAGTGCAATTAAAGCTTTATCATCAACATCAAAATCAGCACAGATTGCCCAGTACTAGACTTAAAAAACAGTAAGTACTTCACTCTTACTAAGAGGAAAGTGGTTACATTTTCAGTACATATAGTTTGGAAACCTGGGGTTGAATGAATGCGTGTTGAATGAATGAATGAATGAATGTGAGAATTGCCAACTAATACTTCAGGAGCACAACCCAACTGTATTCTAAATAAAAGCTATTCAGAAAGTGGGCTTGTTCACTATCTGCAGAAAATCAATGAAGAACAAAACCCACATAAAAATCAGAATCTTAGTTTCAGCCAAAATACAGTCAGATTTTGCACAGCGGGCCTTTGTTCGATATGAAAAGGGTAATACTGACGGTAATATGGAATATGAACACTCAAAGTTTCAGTTTGGTTGCATTTGATTTGTAAAACTAGGTTTTTTAGAAACATTTCTCAGCTCCCCTTTCAAGTTACCACCAGCAACACCGTAACAACTCGAGAGCAAATGCAAAAAAGAGGTGAGGTGAGGGGGTTACACTGGGGGATTTGGGAGAGACCATTCAGTTCTCAAAAATACCCTGGATTTCCTTTCTGACTCTTGCCAAGCCATTTAGCCTCTCTCAGACTCAACAACATTTGTGCCTGCAATTCAGATGTGAATTGGAAGTCCGAAACCATGTACTACTACTAAATATCTGAGAACAAAAGCCAGGTAGCTAAAGCTAGAGATTCAGCCACAATTCAACTTGGAAGTGAGAACTGGAGCCATGGGAAGAAAGGCTGGACCTCAACCTGGTTGGATAATTTACTGCATAATTTCTATCAGTCCCTCTTTTTAGATTTTACCAGGTGTCAGCCATAATTCAGCTGCAATTGGCTTTGTGTACTCGTATTATGACTGTGCTACACACCGTTTACTTACTCAAGAGCAGTAACAGCAACTTGGATTTATACAACATTTTAGCATATCTAGCGCTTCAGAGAGCTTAACAAAAGGAGATAACTCACCAGGACAGCGAGCCAACCTACCCATTACAAAATAAATAAATCAGCTTTAAGTTCAGACTTCAAAAGGGAAACAGTAGATGCCCCATGAAAATCTCTGTAGGCATGGGCTTCCACAGAGCAAGAGCTGAGAGGCTGCGCAGCAGCATCCTTGGGTGACAGACACATCATGGTCCCTGCCCAGCATAGATTAATGAACAGTGGGAATGGAAATGCTAATAATTAGGAAAAGGTTAAAATGTTCACACTGTGTTAGAATGATGCATAAAAGGATACAACTGCTGAAAAATCACCGCAGCAATGCAGAAATTTTTCAGAAACTAAATTCCAACTGGGAATATATTAAGAACAAGAAGAAGGAAAATCTCAGAGTAGAAAACCAATGCAAAATAGCTAGCAAAAACCAGTCGGCTCTGTGGCATGGAGGCACTATATACACAATAAACTACAGCCCTACGCTGAACTAAAAGCCATTTGAAAAACAAATCCAGGGAAACATCAAGACATGATAAATTAAAAAAAAAAAGAAAAAAAAAAATAAATATCAGACATTTTTCCATTAGGGCAGGCTCCAGAAACCACAGCTACAGAGGTCCATAGATTTGGGCCCCAGCAGCCACCTTCTGCTGCAGATAAAGTCAGTTGCAGCTGCCAGCTCACACCTTGGAGGACTATCAGTCCTGCTGTTCACAGGACAGACCTTTCTCCCTGTGCAGCTGGCACAGAGACCAAAAACCTTGGTGAATGTGTGAAAAATTCTCCTTTACACCCCAAGGGTCAGGAGACCTTTCTGTTTCTTCAGAGCAAGCACTTCAAGAGCAACAGCAATAGCCCCAGGCTCATCTGTCTTTAGTTAGTGCCTGACACACATCTCAAGGGTCTATGCTCTGGACAGGCTGGGAAATATTTTTTTGTCCATTTTAAAGTACTTTTAAAAACAGAGAGACGATAAAATTACCCAATACTGATATTCTCTAAAGCTGCCAGTTCAAAGCTCCAGCTTCGATCTCACTCAGCAGGTCAAGACCTTCCTGCCACAGGAAAGAAAATAAAGTCATGGATTCTCAGACAGCTCATGTGCCACCCCTCCATCTCCCAGCGATTTCTCCTGTTGGATCTGGACAGTCTTGTCCCCTCTGGGCACACAATATCTAGTTATAGTACATGATGGTCTTGCACATCCACATGCCAACACGGTCTTCTCCATTCATCATGGTTGTCTCTAGATATATGATGCACACAAATGATTATTGCAAACCCATCCTAGCTGAGGCACATATTTAGAAGGGGTCTTTGCTCTGCCTGCAGAATTCACTATGAACTGGCTGTCAACGCACCAAGAGAGATCGCTACCTGCAAACTGTATCAGACTCGCCATCTTCACACGACTTCATCCTCCAAAATCTGGCAGTCACATTCTGCTACCCATGAACTGCTTTTAGCAATGCAATGTAAGGAAGGAGCATCCTGTAACATGGCCCTTCTCCAGGCAAGTACATTGACATTATTATCTTTTGCTGACTATTACTTTCATATATTTGCCTGAGATTACATGCTTATCCTGAAATTCTATTTTTATACACCCACAAAGTTAAGTTCCACAATTGCTATTTGCAAACCACTAGTCTTGAACGTAGAAACCAGCACATAAAGATTTTTCCTCATTGATATCAGCATGATACCAGAGAACACTTAAGAGGAGAGCAGGGCCTGGAGAAAATGAGTCCTCCCCACCTGTCCAAAGGATTCTGTCAGCAACTGGTTTCCTAATCACCACAAATTCATTTTCCATTTGCTTGCTGCAATTACGCTATTGAAACCTGCGGGTCTAGGGTTTTTTTTCCCCCCTTCCCTTACTCTAAACAGAATTCATTTTTAATGCCTACTGCAGAAGGCCAATATGATACAAAACCGCCAAACATTTCACTACTCATGCACTCTTATTCATAATATCACATCAAATTGCTGAAGTAGTACCATATGGCGCTTGAGCACCAAGCCAGAACAAGTTGTTCAGCTTGTCATAATCTCAAAAGCTGCATGAAACTTAAATAATTTCTCTATGAAGTGGAAGATCTTTGAGTTTAATATAACTCATCAGAAATGGATTCTGCATTTTCCTCCTATTATTTCCCATGTTTTCTCTGATTCACATTCTATTTTCCAGTGCAAGCTATCAGTATAAGTGACTACAACTATGGGGCTGAAAGGCTCTAAAAGCATCCTCTCCATACTTTTTTCTTGATCATTCATCATCAAATTGAATGGATAAACATCTTTCTCAATCAGACAGATATATAATTATAAATAAAAAAAGCTCAACCAGAAAGACCGAATGAAGAAGTTTAATGAAATTTCCCACACTTTGATTCAATCCTTAAATCAATACTCTCAGTTGAAAAACGTCCACACTCCCACCCACGCTATCCTGTAAGAAAACACAGCAGCCTTTCAAGAAAACTGGAGTGGTGACATTTAACTGGTACACAAGTCCAAGGAGAGACAATGGTGGGAATGGTCAGGGTTTCATCCCAGACTGCTCTGCATTTACCTTCTCAATTGCTGGAGTCACTGCAACTCTGTTTTGGGTGGGGTTTTGTTTTTTTGGGTTTTTTTTAAATATTTCTTACTTTCATGCCTGAGAAAAAAGGTTTGGAGTAATGTCAGATTGGAGACTGAAGGTGCAAGAACTAGAAACAAATGAGACTTGAGTTGATCTCACAGTTTTCAGGGATTGTGACTGACTCCGGATATCAAACAGCTGAACAGCAGCTTGGGGACCATCCGAGATGGAGAAAACACATGGGGAGATCTTCCCAGGAACACACAGCATCAAAAATTAAAATGTGAAGGCAGAAGTAGCTATGTCCTGAAATGGAGGGAGAGGAAGCAAGTCTAATGGGAGCACTGGGGATGTCAGGGCATGAGGAAGACAGGTATGTAGGCCACAGCATTGCTCTGGCAGGGAGAGAAGGCCCTTGTAGAACTCCTCAAAGGGAAGGCTTATTTTAGCAGCTGCTTAATCAACTGAAGAATAAAAAGGACAGCACCAAATCAAGCAGTATTTCCTAGTCCTTCTCAGAGTATATGTTCAAGCCTCATTCACATATGGGATTAGGACAGGCAAGAACTGGTGCTGAGAACTGCAGGCTGGCACAGGCAGTACAGAGACAACTACTCTGCAGCCTTTTGCTTAAAAATAAAACAGAGCTGAGACATGTCTTCTGGAGCTAGCATGTATTGGGGGTTTCCAGAAAAACATTTCTATAATGGTTACATATGTGATTGTTCTTTTTTACTTAGCTAGATGGAGAAAAAGTGACTTGTCACCAGCCCAAAGGGAAAAGCACTTGGCTGCATGGGGGGAGACAGGACTTGTTACATCTGTGGCTTCGCAGAAGGAAAGGAACAGCTCTTGAAAAAAACCCAAGAAGTGCAGAGAATATGAAGGATAAATAAGTGAAAGGAATCATTCCTCCTTCCCCGATGAAAAGATGATGTCAAAATATCAAACCCCTCCATGGCTGCACGCGTGGTAAGAGCTAAGAACAGGTGGCAGCAGCCTAATGTCCCTGCCGTGGAGCTGGGAAAGGCAGCGCAACGTCTGCCGAAGTCTGACTGGGGAGAAGATGGGACCTGGTGTCCCTGGGGTACAAAGCACTGCCAGCACCCACCCCCCTGCACCGCTGCTCTTCGCACACCCGCCTGGGGCGGTTTGACTGCTTCCACCGGCCTTGATGAGAAATTTTGTTCTCTCCATCAGGCCCAAGCAGGTCTGAAGACCAGTGGGGAGTTATTCCTGTCCACGTCTGTCATTACTACTCAGAGGTCAGTGTCTGAGCCCACGGTCTCCATTATTCTTACTGGGAAGGCACTGGAGCGGCTCCGCAGCCCCAGACCCAGGTCCACTCCTGCCCCGCAGATGTTCCCACGCTCCGATGCTCTTTCTTTAAAGGGATTTTACCTTTAAAGATATGAAGTAACATAAAAAGTCAAGGAGGGCTGTTCCCACTTTCTCTTTTTCTTTATCCTAAGGGCACAGCAGAGAAGAAACGCAAAACAGTCCTAAGCTATAAAGATCCACACTTTAAAGGTATCGGGGCATGAGGCAGGATTTGCTAAGGCACCCAGGTATCCAACTCCCATCGGCCCGCAGGGGAATCTAAATCGACAAGGATTCATTCTTTTGCCGAGCCAGATCCTCCCACGCGCAGGGCCCGAGGTAGCGCCGTAGCTCCCACCGCTGCGCTGCTCCCGACACAAAGAGCTACAGAAAGGCCCCGTGAGGGACGGCAGCGTTCCCAACCCCCTGGTACAGGTACCCCGGCCAAGCGCTGGAGGCCGGCGGGTCGAGTCGATGCGGCATCCGCGAGCTCTGCCGTTGCTCGTGCTGCCGCAGTGCTGGGCCCGGGTTATCCGAGGGGTGATGGGAGAGGGAAAGAAAAGGATGAGAAGGCGGCTGCAGCAGAAGGGGTCTGGAGAGCAGGGTCATGCACAGCCCCAGCATGTGCAGCCTTCCCCCGTCCCTGGCCCCAGCAGCTCCTGTTTGTGGCTCTGAAAAATGGCATCTCCAAGAATTAAGATTTTTTTTTTTCTTTTTTCTTTTTTTTTTTTTTAAAATCTGGACAAGGTCGAAAGTAGAGGACAGTAAAATACGCAATGTGACATGCCCTCAGTGTAGATTTTCTATCAGCACAACCTCAAAGGACCATTACAAACAGTCCACAGGAAGAGGGAGCCAGCCTCGGTGGCTCGCTTGCATCGGCCGTGCCGGCATCAACAGCTCAGACAACACAACATTTTAGGTGACTTTAAATGATGTGTTGAAACCACCTTAACCCAGAGAAGAAAAAAGGAACCGAAAAAACTGTTGTGTGCAATTAGCAGCTCCCTTTGATGAATCCTCTCCAATGCTACCACCTTTTGCTTCCTGAAGAACAATTCTGGTGAAGCCAAGATGGGCAGAACTTCAGGACAGGATTACAAGAGAGAAGGTAAACAGTGAGTGACAGCACCCATTAACCTGGGCCAGGAAACTCTCCCCATCCTGCATTAACTCAGACGCCTGATATATACTGTAAAGACTGATGCAAAGGCATACTCAAGTTTTCCATACTTTTAGGATCATACCATTCAGCTTTTATTCTCTTGTTTCAACAATATCCACACTCAGTGCTCAGTAGTTAGGAATACCCTCTATCCAATTAATACCCCATTAAGCCGCCCGCCTGCAGTGACTTTATCCGCAGCCCACTGTATGGTAGCTGTTAACTCCATAATACCCTGGCATTATTACCATATTAGACTACAAGGGATTGATCCAAAGCTCACGGAGGTTAATGAGGGCTCATTAAACTTTGAATTAGGCCCTAACTGCTGGGCAAACATGAAGTGAAGTGAAACAGCACGTGTCAGATAAGAAGTCAGAGGGTGTAGTAAACTTTAAGGGGAAATATTGAACGCTGCTCGTGACAAAGGCAGGTGGTAACCAGGAACGTGTGTGGAAAGCAGCCTTGGGACAGAATTATGAGTATGTTATGTTCAGTATCAAGCAGAACAGATTTGTGACGATATAAATAGATATTGCCCGGTCTGACTCTGATGCGATTTTTGTCTTCGTATGGTTAGACATAGCATAATATTGACATTATGGCTTTCCTTTAGATTTTAGTTTTGAATTTCAGCTGGAGAGTATGATACTAGAGACTTGAAATCAGTAGGACTCCTTCCCTAATTACTGATTAATCAAGAGCTAAGGTTGCTTACATAAAGAGTCATGGGGAGAAGGAGGAAGTCTCATTAAGAACAAGAGGTTAAAAAAAAAAAGAGGAGTGGGACATTTAACAACTGGATGGATAGAGAAAGAAGAAAAAAAAGCTGATTTCCTAATAGCATGTTATACCTGAATGTTAACTTTTGTATTCTTATCTAATTAAAAAATTACAAGAAAACATCTAATGCTGGCTGATACCATGGGTTATGGTTTAAAAGGAATAACACAAAGGTTTTTTTCCTTTTAGTGACTTCAGAAATACATATATGTTGTGTCATTCTGTCCCTTAGGTGCTCAAAAGGCACAGCAGCTGTTTCATAAATTTTGAATTGCCTTTTCCTTCAGCATACAAAAATCCACGCCATAAACATAACGCTGTCAGAAAAAAAAATATTTGGTAAACCCAGATAGTTGTTGGAAATGCTTCCTCCGATATTTAAATTCCTCTCTTAACAGGAGTTTCCCTGCAAAAACAGATGCTAACGAACAGTGTTTTTGCCATCAAGCTGCATGTGAATGCTTTGGTGCAGCATTTTCTTTTTTCCAATGGAGACATTAGAGGGTACATTTCCCATCACTGAAAGAAAACTGCCACCTTGCTTCTCAATTCTTTGCTTTCAAATAATAACTAACTGCTATAATTTTCCATAAAAGATTTATGCTCTGATGATGTCTGATTCTTCTAGTCTAATTTCTTTTTGTTAGATGCAGCTGAATGACATTTACTGCTAAGTAAATTATGTCATCACTTCACTGCAAACCACACCACTGAAAATGTAAGCTGGCCAAACATTTATTTTTGTTTTCCAACTCACAGAAATCTCTTCAGAGGGCTGCAGATGAACTAGCAACACATTTTACTACAGATCCTTAATCTTAATTTCTTTCCCCTCTCTCTACTAATAGGTTCCCTTCTAGTAATGTTACTTCAGAAATAACTCCGAACAGCTTACGGTGCGCTCAGAAACACTGAGCCTTTTAGCTGCCACACTTTCCACAGCAACTTGGAAATACAGCAAACTGGCTATTTTGTAGGTCCACAGTAATAGGGGCTCTGCAGCTCTACCTCTTCCCCCAGAGGGGTTTCGCTAGCAGATTGGGCTGCTGGAGGACCTACGTCCAATCTTTTCACGACACGATGTGTGCCTTTCATCTTTTGGAGACAAACGACAAGCCCACATGGCCCTTCTCCCTCCTTAAACTGCCCTACTTTTTACAACAATAACATTAGCTTCTTTGCTTAAACGAATGTTGTAGTTCACAAAGACTCAAAGTACAAACCAGCTGCAAAACAGCCTGAAAGGGCAAGAAACCCAAGGACACATGCAAAAACCTCCTCATATAATGTAATGTTTTCATTAAAATGAGTGGAGATCATGAGTGAAAAAAGGAGTGAAGAAGGTGAACTGTCCCAGCAATGCCTGCCAGCACTACAGCGTTTAAGGGGCTGTTAATATTTCCACTAGAAACTTTTGGGTTTAGGAGTTTATAATTTGAATCATAGAAGCTTAGTCTTGGTCTTCAAAACTCGATCCCCAAAGGAGAATTACTCAGGTAAAGCTTTGCAAGGGGAGGGCACCCTGGGTGTTTCACTGTGACACTATCAACACTCTGCATGACTTTTTTTCCAGCTGTATCTCCCATGTATGCATATATAAATATACACACAAATATAGACATCCCAGAAATAGCACACAGACCAGAGGTAGGGAAGAAACTCCTTACACGTGTTATGCAGCAGATTTCTAAAACATTGTCTAACTGGAATAGCAGCTGGAGGGTGAGGACTCAGCATGAAGCACCATCTCCCCCCTTGCCTATGTCCAAGAACAGATTAGTGATGAAGCCCAACTCCGTGCAGGGCCTTGCCAGGACCACACGAGGCTGGATGCATGCTCAGCACCCCTCCAATGAAATGGCAACATAAGCCACACACCAAATCCTGACGTTCGCTCTTTTGCTTTGCTATCTCATTCTCTTTCACACAGGACACGTGAGCTTTGGTGAGAGCAGCTTCCTTTGCACCAAGCCCCAAAAAAGTCACTCACCTTGAAATCCTTTGCCAGCACATCCCTCTCATCCTTAAGGAAGCATAAACGGCCTCTGCTCTTCCCAGAAGCTTTTTCCACAGAGCATCCCCAGCCAGGGTGGGCTGCAATCAAGCACCTTATTTATCCCGCCAGAAGATGACAAAACCTCCTGTACCCGTGGTCACCCCCATCCTTCTTAAAGGGTAAGCACACCCTACCTAGCTGCTGCAGGGCTTCTAGGGGTTGCAGAAGTTGTTGTTGGTTCATGGAGAGAGAAGAAATACAGCTCTCTTTACCTAGTACCAAAAATACGAAACCAAAGTCTACTGGTTGGGTTTTCAGGGCAGGCTTCTGGTTTGGTGTCTGGTAGGAAAAAAAGGAGTGTGTTTGAATGACGTATGCAAAGGCTTGGATGTATGTGTACATGTGGTCTCTACACTTGCAGTACACACCAAATAAAATCAGGAATCTAAGGAAAAACTCTAGTATGGCCAAAGAGGTTGGTACAATGTAATGCTGGATGCTTGGTCTTAATCCAGAAAGGCACTATTTGTGTCCTTGGTTTCCAGTCACTGATTAGATTCAGAAGAGCCACTGGAGCTACTTAAAGGCTCAAATTTAGGCACGTACTTAAAATCTCTGCTGAACAAGGGCCAAAATGCTCAGTACCATCTGCAGATACCCAAACTGCCTTGGGCAAAATGTTTCCCTTAATATAATCCAAGGTTTTGTTTGTTTGTTTTTAACTTGTCTAACTGTTCGGATAGGAGGAAAATGTCCTTTAAATTAAGGAAATTAGCAACAAATATCAAAGTTATTTAAAATATGGTAATTATTAAAAATATGGTAAGAGCTATGGGAAAGAAACTGCAAAGCAACTGGGCCTTTAATAAAACTGGGGCAAACTGCTGCACATCCACCTTTTGCTGCCCCATCATCTAACCATGGCTTACACCTCTCAGCAGTCTGCATTAGAGACAGCTGAGAAAGGATTTAGATGGTGACACCTTTATCACTGCAAATCTCAGCAGTTATAAATAAAACAATTAACTGCAGCAGTGAAAGCTTAAAATTAGCCCAAGAGTAAATTCTCTAAAATCTTAAAAGCTGACATCTGAAATTCCAGGGTGCTGAATTTAATTCCTCACTGGGACAGACTTGCAAGAACACAGGCAACAGTAAGAAGAGAAAAAGTGTGGATGGGTTTTCTGCTTCCTATCTCATTCCAGCCTGATGAAGTGAATTTCAGCAGCAGCCTAGCTGTCAAGGTTATATCTGCACCATCATTCTGCAAATCCAAACTCCCACCCACACAACACCGCTATGTCTTCGGGACTCCATTTCAACTCATCAAGGAAGCCAAGTCCCACAGTAACCTATTACTAATGTGGGTGATGAGTGTTAAATAATGAACTGCTGCAGCAAAGAGGCAGATTGCAAGTTCTTTGTCTCTGTTCGTGTCTTGGCTTTTTTCATTATTACTATTTTTCTTTGGAAAAGGCATGAGCAAAACCAAATCTTTTTTTTTCCAAGCAAATTAACACACTGTTTTTGTGTACACTCTTCCCTTACAGATTTTCAATAGCTTTCATGAGCTGTGTACATTAGCTCTGACTATGCCTTCCTGTCGTTGCCTCTACACATAATGACAGCCATACTGAGCGGCTATTACAGTTATCTCACTTTCTGGAGAGGATGGGGATGTAATGATATGTTGCAATATGTGCAATGGGGTATTACAGCTAAATACTCTTTGGAGTGATCGATGAACTCTTTTGCAGCACGCCTGGTACAACAGTTCACGGCGAGGGGTTCTCAGCCTTCTGTGCTTCCCACGTTTCCTGCTCCCGAGATGAACTTGGAGCTAAAAGGTAAGGGCTGGATGTGGGTGGTGGTGAAGGAATCAGCTGAGACCAAGCACAGGAAGGGAGATACTGCTTAGTCC
The DNA here is from genome assembly GCA_025331215.1 of Actenoides lindsayi. NCBI lineage: Eukaryota > Metazoa > Chordata > Aves > Coraciiformes > Alcedinidae > Actenoides > Actenoides lindsayi. Next base: position 150,733 of record WTSP01010496.1, read on the forward strand.
CTGGACCACTGGGCACTTTTGAATTGCTGTCAAAACAAGCCTGTGCATTAGCTGACCCAAGGCACAGATGTAGCAGCTGAACTCAGACACAAAATGAAGAGACTGAATGTAACCATCAACAAAAGATTTCTGAACACTCCACAGAACCCAAGTCCATTATGAAATTCTTCAAATAACCCAAGGACAAGCCCAGACGCCAATGACCAGAATGCTGCTCATGGCCATGGCAACAGCTCTATGGTACTGAACAAAGCCACTCATTTTTTTGCCTCGGTTTCTTATTTGTGAAAGACTGACGATCCTCACTTGTGCAAAAAGGTTGAAAAGATCAGATCCTGTACAGAAAAATACCTAAGCAAAGACTGTATGGATCTAACTTACAATTTGTATTTAACAAGTAGGAGCTGGTGGTAGGGTCACAAATACCTGCTGGTATATCCCACCCAACTGCCTCATGGGGATGCTGAATGATTGCAGAACACTTTCAAATATCATGTATGAGGTTGGACCAAAGGTCTGTTACACCAGTACTCTCCCAGTTTGACACACTGCACTCCAGACTTTCACTGTCCTTCCTTTATCATAACTTCTCCATTTTTTATCTTTGCAGAATCGTTAGGCACATGATGGCTTTCCTTTCTACAAATGTATTAGTACAAATCTGACCAGGATTTGTACCTACAGTAGGTTGGATGTACATACAACATTTTAAGATGCCAAGCAAGCACAAACACTGATCCTGCAATGATGGCACCTGACTTTAAACAATACTATAAACAATCAACCAAAAAAAGTAACATCCTGACATTATGCTTAAACTTGAAGAAAATCAGAAATATTACCAATGAATTTTGAGACTCCTGAAATTTCAAGCTGATACCTCCTGATCAGGGTGGGAGCAGTCCCACTGCCACCAAATAGCTTCTGAGAATCTCAATTTTTATGTTGTGTGGGAAATTAAAAATCGCTTCCATTCCTTTCATGCAACTGGGACTGTATTTGATGGAAATTTATCACTTCCAAATCACATGGTATTTTATGATTTAGTGGGGTTTTTATTATCATTATTTAGTGGGGCTTTTTTCCACTCATGTTTCTATTCCCACAGCATCCTGGAAAATGGCAGAATCTCAAGAAATCAAAGCAGAATGGCACAATCAATGGCAGAATCTCGAGGGCAGTATTTTTAGCTGAACCAGGCAATGGGAGTCCTTGCTATTTGTTTACAAAGTGTCAATCACCTTAAAATCCCAACCTCACTTTCAACAGTTCTCCTTGAGTCAGTAACAAGGCCCGGCTGGCAAAATGAAATTCTTCAGTAACACACCGACCAACTCAGAACCACAAAGCACCAAATTCCCCCTCGGTCTGGATTGGAACGCATAAATAAATAAGGCTCTTGCATTTATTTCTGCTAGAAGATTGTATTATTCCATTCTGCAATTATGGAAAAATGCAGAGCACAGGCAAGATTCAGTGTCTGAGTTTTTGCTGCAAGACTTCTGTCAGTAGAAAGGCATTTGTGCTCTCGGGAATCAAAGTGAGATTCACCCATTTGTGGCAGGTGTTTTAAGCACTCAGCCTAACAATCTACCCACGCATGGCACTACAGCAATTCAACGACTAAATTAAATCTCTGAATATTAAATTAATGATGGAAATCTAAAATATTAATATATTCTAATTGAATATTCTCCGATAAATTATCTAGGCATTCTCAGCAATTTGATTTTACTTTCATTTCTTAAGGAACTTTCAGCTGCATAAATACAGCTATTAAAGCAATTCAGAAAGGGAACATTTTCTGCTCAGACAAGAGAACTCTAAACACAAAGAATCTAAAAATTTCTTTCATATGATTGATTAAATCATAGAGCCCAAGACAGCTGAATCATTAAATGACTGCTTTCCTTCAGTCCCTCTGGCTTTAGCAAGGACAATATAAATTCCCCATGGGTCTGAATACAAGGAAATACAATATGTATAATTACAGTATAGGCTTGAATGCTGTTGTAAGAGAATTTCAGATGGAGCATTTATGCTGTAGCTGCACTTTTCAATCCATAATGCTGTATGTGTGCACGCATGTAAAGCCCATAAAGCACTGGGCATCTGCTTTCTTCGACCTAGATTCCCAAACGGTCTGCACTGGCGTAGCCCAACCAGCTTTGGCAGACACACAGGAATTTACATCAGGATCCAACCTTCTAGTTCTGTGAAATGGTGGAGATTAGCATGACATCTTCATACTCCAGGGAGAACGCAAACGAAGGAATGTTGTTTGAGGAGTACGTATAGTGTGGTGTTTGTTTAGGAACCTGCCTTAAATTGCATGTTTACAAGGAATTTGAAACGGACGTGTCAAGAAAGTAGCATTGTGTCCTATTTCCCTTTCTCCATCCATTCCAAGTGTGCCAAGTCTTGGTTTGGTAACACACACACGGAGGACAGATCAATACCAGAGCCAAGACCGTGGCAACACAAATGCTTAATGAATCATTTTCCTGCTAATCTTTCTCTCTTTGGTGTCAGGTTGGTTTGTGGAATGAGATGACAGTCAAGAGCCAAGAGTTATTGCAATCTACATCCTTTAAGCAGCTTTCAAAGCAAGGCTGTGCCTCTACAGAGCAACACATCATGTTGCACATTGTCCCGTTTCCTCTCCACCCTCTGGGCTTGCTCCTTCTAATCTGTCTGTCTGTCACAATCAAGACCAAATCACCCAATTCCTGAATTCTGGCTGGTGATGCTCGCAGGGGTACCAAAGAGGAGATGTACCGAGAGTCAGAACTAGCAATTTTATTTACTTATTTATTTTTGTGGTTGGTGAGGCAAAAGAAACACCTGTTCCCGTGAAGAACAAGGAAGATCTAGGCCTATTTGTAATCAAGGCTGTCTGCATGTCTCCCAGGAAAAGTAAGGTCTGATGTCCTTTGGGAAGCATTTGCAAGGCCTTTTCTCAACAAACCTTCTCTCACCACAGACAGATGCCATCTGTCTTGCAGCTGGGAGTTAATGGATTCTGAACTGCCAATTTCACAGCAGTAAGCAACGTGGCTGATAGAGGAGGCATGAGGGATTTCCTACAGTAAAACTATTTAAAACAGCCCAGAGGTGAAGGCTGAAATAGCCATGATGAGCAAAGGCAATGGCAGTACTGAGGGTGGATGGTCCATGCCGGTGGGGATTTCACGGCTCAGTATACCTCATGTGTATCTCCAACGCTGGGATTTTAGACTTTGAGAATTGTCTCACTACAGCTATTTCCCATGCCAGAATGGGCTATGGCTCACTGACAGGCTGTCAAGTTACCACCTTTTTTTCATAGTAAGTATCCAATTTCTCCACATAGCTTAACATGTGTTAAACCCACCCAAGAGTCCACCGCAGACTTCTCTAAGAAGAGCTCTCTGCTCCATTAACATGCACCGTGCTGCACAAAACCCAACCAATTAACGACACCTCTGCGAAGGAGCAACGCAAGAGTCTTCAGGTATATTATCTTCTGCCAACTTTCCAAACCACTTCAGGACTTTCTGATTAAATTTACATAAAATGCATCCTTCCCTCTTAGTCCCTGTTATACACATTAGATTATTTCTAGTATTCTTGTGTCTGAGTCTACCAGTGCTTGGATAGGAGAGAGCATGCTGTGCCTGTAGCACGCAATCAAGCCACTTGGTAAGAGCACAAGATCCTGCCTCGGTCATCCTCAGTGGATTTTCATGCCAGAGTAATGAGGATGAACAAGTTCTTTATCAGAAGAGATCTAATGGGCAAACCCCACATTTTTCAGTTCTACATTTCATGAAGGCAAGCTAGAAAAATCAGATTCTATGCAGATCAGCTAGAGACAGGTGGCTCATGAAAGATCTAGAAAGACACTGGAGATAAAGTTGGATGTTTAGAGCATTCATAAAGGTGAATATGGTCGCAGTGGTTGATAGAGGAGCCCGTTATCTAAGCATGCCACAACCAAAGGCCAGTCCTGCATGGGACCCTTGGTCTTTTAAATGAATGATTTTCACGCAACCCAGTGAGATGGGACAAGACTTCAGCCTTGAAAACTGACTCGAGATTCCCACTGGTAGCAGCTAGAGACTTGCATGTGGATCCAAAACTGAGAGTCTTTTTGAAGTTCAAAAGAGGATGAAATACAAGATTAGCTAATAGATAATCAGATAATAGATAATTAAGAATTAGCTACGCATGTAGCTAAAAAGGATGAGTCAGTGAGAAAATAGATGGTACTCTGCAAGGGCGCAATTATTTAATATATTATCTTAGTTGATCAGTGTGCCTGTGTGAGTCATTTGCTTGGAGAAGGAGGGGGATTTCATACTGTTTTTGTATTTTTAATAGGCATTTTTATGGACCTCATAGTTATAATAATGAGAGTACCTGACAATTAGTAATGAAATTATCCTCACTACAGTAAAATATTTCATAGCATGTAAAATATTCCTAATACAAAGGTGGAAGTGAAGCACAAGGAAATTAAACCCAAGATTTTTGTAAATATTTGCAAAATAAATAAGCATCTATCAATAAAATTTGATAACTGTTTTCTCAGCTCAAAGACAAAACTAAAATTTGCAAAACATTTTTTTATACCAATAAAAATTAGTTTTAGCTCATACACGTCAACCGTTTATTTAAACTCTTTGAAGAATAAGTAACTCTTTTCAGAAGCTAAAACTAATCAGAAATTCCTGTTATTATTCTTTACACATTATTTTTCTGAAATACATTTCCTAGTTAGTGTGGTTGATGCATATGAACAGACACGGATGTTCCTTTGAAAGAAAAAACCCTGTAATTAACAGTGGGTTTTTTTGGCAGGGATAATGTTGTGACGTCTTCTTTTTTCTTTTTTTTTCTGAAAACTTTTTCATTTAATGTATTTTATCAGAATGAAATGGTTTAATGAGCAGAGAATTACAGTTGATCCCAGCTGAACCAGATAGGGCTGCATTTCGAGGTATGTGGCTCCCATCAAGCTGCATTCACCTTTGCTATGATTTAAACTTCATTCAGACACAGCCTTGCTAAAAATACTGACAAGTAACTAATCAACTTCCATAAAATGGAATTTTTACCTTCACAATAGGAAGCAGGAGTAGGAGGGAACCCAAAAGATTTGCCTATGCATTTCAAATTAGTCTGACTTATAAAAACGCAAACAGCAAATGGTACTATGAAAATGTACTTTTTTTTTTTTACATTTGTACTTTTTTTACACTTTTTTTTTTCTTTTTCTTTTTCAATATTCAGATTTTTCATGCCATTCCTTCCTCTGCTTGGAGGTAACCAGAACCAAAGACAGCATAACAAAGGGGCTGGTTTCCATTAGTCATACCTATAAAATGTGAGCTCAGACAGGGCTCTCTGGACCAAGTTGAGTGTCCAGGAATTAGTGTTAGGTTTGAACGCACTATATAGAGCAACAGAGAAAACTGTGACAGACTCCCTTCCGTACAAATGGGATCTGAGCTGTAACTTCTCATGTGCACCTCTAGCACCAGTCTGTGAGCAGATGGACACAAAAATATTCAGTGCCCAGTGAGCAAAAGCATAGGAAATCAGATCAAAACTATCACCTAGATCTAGGAGACAGCAGAATGCTCCAGGGCAATCTGAAGATTATGTGGATGGAAATAATCAGGTAGTGCTGGTCTTTGAAGACGTTGATTTGTCCTATTCCGTATAATTAAAGAGCAAAGTCTAACAGGGGAAGCTGTAGCTCCTGCTAGGAATCACCCAAGCTTCACGCTCAGGGACCAGCAAACAGGCCAGATGCGGCAGATGAGGGGAAACTCAACTCAAGCCTGAAACATCAGGGGGTCTCACGCTTAATCGAGTTCCACTCTCTGTACGAGCTTCCCTGTCATCACGATACTTTCTGTATGTCAGGTGAAAAGGAAAGGTGGCCTTTGGAAGCCATTTATTTCTTTCCGACCCATTTTTTACTTCAGTGTTTCCTCTAGCATCTCTATTTAAAAATTGCAATGGGGTATGCTGCTGAAAATATGGGAGCTCTCTGTTTCCACCAGCTCGGTTACCTTTCCAAGGTTACTGGTAGTTTAAGTGATGAATATCAATTCTTCTGTACATATATAAAATTTATTATTTGTCACTTTCATCAATAGCGGAGTTTTACATTCCTTACTCCTTCTGTTTCATCTCCAGACTGTAGGGGGAAAAAGTGCCACAGAGATTTCAGTCCTTATAAATCAACAAATTTGCCATGGTGAGCTGGTGCCAAGGTGTCCTCTTGCTGTCTAGTCAAAGCTCAAAAGAAATCAGCAGGGAGTGGGACAGGGCACAAGTTCAATTTGCAAGCACTCCACTTACTTTTCACGGGAATTCAGGAACTAATCTAAATTATTCTTCTGATATAGGAAGATATTTTTGACATGATGCGTTAACATGATGGTTATCCTCTTCTTCAGACATTTCTTCAACTTAGTAGGACAACACGTTAATGAGCCACTCCATACACAGCACTGCTGACCACACAAAGACTCCTTTGGCTTCCCAGGACAGACATAAAAACATTTGCCGCCTGCTAGCTCTTTATTCCTTGTTGTACTTCTCTAATTGCACAAAGAAATTACACCAACAACTCAAGTTTACCCAATATTTTGTGATTTGGGAACACGCACCTCCAGTCATTGCAGGAGTCATTGCGAAGTTCACCTGAACTTCTGAAGGGCTCAGCAAGCTCCTTTCTACCTCTCAGTCAGGGGTTCTGCTGAAGAGTATCAGCTACTCAGTGTGAAACAGCTAATGATGACAATTCATTTGAATCCAGGCACTGTTTCAAGATGACTGGGTGAACTTCCTGAGAAGGGACGCCAATGACACACCACTGTTGCTCAAAATAAGTTCTGAAATTTTATAATTGTCGCCACTGACTTCCAAGGGAAGAGTTGAAAAAGCCTGCCAGGGGATTCTTTTTTTTCACAGCTCATCTTTCCCCTGCTCCAAAAACTGAAACCAGTACCCGCAAGAGGAATAGCAACGTGTATTTGTATTTTGCTAACGCTTATCAACAGCAATAACACAGCCACCAAACGTGTCTGTCAAAGGCACCTTTTCCCTTTTCTGTTTTCCTGTCATCCAATAATCACAACAGAAAACCACGCGGGTAAACTTGATCTCACAGATCATCCTTGTAAAGAAAGAAACTAGCAGCATGCAGAGGCCGAGGGATCCATCTGCAGCGGCGGCAGGCAGCCAACCTCCCCCGGCCCCGCCACGCATCTGCAGGCGGGCTCTGCGAAGGCAGGGAAGGACGCGGCACCCCCCCCCGGCGCTGGGTGCCACCAAGCCCAGCTTTACACCTGCAGCCGTTTTCTGGATGAGAGGGTGGGCAAAGTGCCATCCTGGCAGCAACGCCAGTGTCCCTCGAGGGACTGGCTGGAAGATGGCGATTAGGCTGCTGTTCAGCTGGGGGAGGGAAATCTGGGGTGAGGCGCTTTGGAAAAGCAGCGTTTCAGCAGCGCGTAAAAGACAACTGTTTGGGGGTTTTTTGCACGAAGGAGAAAGAGCAGTGAGCCTGTGCTTTGAGCCAGACTGCCCATGCCGTGAGCCTGGACAGAATCACAGAATTACTGAGGCTAGAAAAGACCCTTGAGATCATCAAGTCCAGCCTATGACCCAACACCACCACATCAGCCAGACCATGGCACTAAGTGCCACATCCAGCCT
>WTSP01010496.1:160594-184948 GCA_025331215.1 Actenoides lindsayi
TGATAGGGCTGGGAGTAAGGTTGGACTTGATGATCTTGAAGGTCTCTTCCAGCTGAAACTATTCTATGATTCTATGAGGCCATTCTCACAGCTCGATCGTGTCTCTGATCTGGGTGACCCGTGGAGGGCAGACATCCACTGGCTGCCATGGCTGCAAGCATTTCTGCACCGATGCACCATTTTTTACTGCAAACCTTAAAACTGAGCCAGTTCCAGAGCTAAATTTTCACAGAACAGACAAATACGGTCTTTTTTTCAGTTGCACGCATTGCCACGTTTCTCACATCCTCTCTCAGGCTACCTCATGCCACCGAGGTGACTGCTGTGTTGTGTTTCCCTGGATGCTGTTTTATACACCTTCAACTAGCAACGTCATGAACCTGCTCCAAGTTCACTGCACCGCTGTTCAATATTTAGCTGTTGCTTTAAAACTACTCATCTAAGTGTGTAATGAACAAAGAAACGGCACCGTGACGCGGCACTGGGAGACTTTCTCAGGATATGCAGGATACTGGTAGGTACTGTTGAGCTCACCCTTCCTATGGGATGCAGTATGCTACATCCAATAGAGTCTTCTCTGAAAAGGAGGTATCTTTTCTGAACACTGATGAAAAAAATGTTATCTAAACAAGATACCCTGAAATGAATACCAACATGAAATAGGACTACCAGACACGAGCTACAGAATAGTGGATATCCCCTCTTTTATTTTTTTTAATTGGCTTGTGATTCTCTAACAGGGATCCTTTGAGAGCAGGTATTTGGATCAGTTTATATAATTGGCAAGTGAGCATGGGGACAGATTATGAAAGGATGGTCAAATAATTTGTGCTCTGCTGAGTTTACACAGTGGAATGAGTCTGAACTAAAGACAGACTTGAGAATTAACACAATTCCCAAAGCTCCATGTATACTGAAATAATTAGTGTCAGCTCAGCAAGGCAGTACCAGCCTTTTTAGTCTTTATGAAATATTTGCTGGCAGGTGACTAGACAGTGACTAGCTTGCTTGTCACTCTTGATGATGTTTTCCTACATTAGAATAAATCATCAACATGACTCTGAATTTGGCGTGTAGAATTTCAAAAGCGTCTTGCAACAACAATTTATTTATTTTTTTTAAACAACAGCTCTTTTTTATCTTCATTTGTCGACGAAGCATTCTCACGACCCTAATTTCTCTGGTGTTGTTCAAATACGTTGTGCATGTTTTCTGCCGTTTAAAAGCTGTGAGACAAATGCGGTAACAAAGTCTGGTGAGTACAAATGCCAGAAATACTCAGATCTATCGCTGAAACATCCAAGAACATCTCTGGAGTAACAGCAACGACTAACCTCGAGCCCCAGAAAACTCTCCCGTACTTCTGAGTTTGCAAGGATCTACAGTTCAACTCAAAAGCAAAAGTTGACACCAAATTAAATTAATTATAAAATACAGCTTCCGATTCTGTTTTTGCTGAGTAACAGTTTTCACTGAGGTAACAACTGCTCCTTCTCTCATGGCCTTGCTGGCCATATGCTTCCCAGAATCTCAGGCAGACATTTTCAAAAGATAAAAATATCCCTCCACCTTTTGTAGTGTCATCAGAACACAATCTGTCCATAGTCTTTCTCACAATCAAATTGAGCACCTCTAGCGCTACTGCTTTAGGGAGGTTGCCCTCCCATTGCTTTTGTGAGGTGCCATCCCCCTTACATGTGGCGAAAGGACGACGGCAGCAAAAGAGAAGCCAGTCCCTGAAACACATGCTCAGTGGAAAATTAAATCCACTCACCATTCTGAAAATTACATGGTGACATTTATAATTCATTACAACAGGATTCAACACCAAACATGGAACATGCGAGCATGGTCTTTGGCAACACATAGGCAATTAAATGAGGATATAAAATAGTCAGATAATTCAGTAATTATGCCTATCACTTTAGGACATAGATAAGCTAGAGAAATACAGCTGAACCAAAACAGATTAAAACCTTCAAGTTCAAGGCGAAAAAGTGATTACAAAGTGTGGGATGAAGAAAAACAACAGGAGAAAAGACCATGCTGGGATGTAAATTTGTTATGAATTTGGATTCAGTATGATCTAATCCCTTAGAATTCATATTAGGGCAGAATTTTTTAGAGCTTGCTAATGAAGCATTGCAAAGTGTGCCATGCTAGCTGTATTATTTAGACCCTACATTCTGCAAACCTGGGATCAACACTTGGCTTTGAGTTTTCCAGAGTCTCTTCCCATGGGCTTGTAGCCCATAACTACGACATACGCGCACACACCACCAATATGGGCTGATCATAATGCAGCCATTGCATCTTCTGCTAAGAACATGCCTCTTTCTCTGAACAGCACAACTACAGTGCTGGTTTTGAGCAGCTGTGGGACAGGGGAACAGTCTCTCAGAGATCACCCTCCTGGAGTTCGATTAGGAAGTCACACTGATGAGCTGGGGATTAACTGCAGAACACACCCTACAATTCCTTATGCCACTTTTTTGGGGGTTTTCTGGGCTATCAGTTAAAGTAAATTAAGAGCGCACTGAAGTCAACATAAAACCTTTCACTGAGATGACAGGTCAAACTCTCAGAAAGCAATGTGAGGTTGAAGAAGGTGCAGCCTCATCTATAAGTACTGTGTCAAAGATCCTTCCTCTCAAAGGCTGCTCCACAGAAGGTGTAAGGCTTTCTTGAAATCCATGACAGTAACTTCAACAGCATCTTACAGGAGCTCCTTCCAGTCTGTTTTTCAGTCTAGCATTGCATTGAATGATGGTGAATACAAACCGCTGCATTTGGAAGAGGACATTTGGCTCAAGCTCTAGGGACTGCCAGACTTTAAAATCAAACAGATTTAGGCAATCTTGCTCCAAAGTGGTGAGGTTGTTATGGGTGCTCCAACTAACCCCATTTATGCCATGGCGCCGAGAGCTTGGGGAGATTCCTTGTCTGCATTTAGCGCTGGCAAGAGAAGTTGGGTAGCCATCTAGCTACTCCATAAGCTCTTGCCAGTGGTAGCCTGTGACTAGTCAGCCTTTCATTTTTTGGGACACTCGGACTAAACTCAACCCTTACTCACAAAAGAGGTCGAAAAATGATTCTATGGAAGAACAGAGACGTGGGATCCCTACAGCCCCTCAAGCCCTATCCTGCTCGCGAAGAGAAGGCTGCGAGCCACTGACTTTTCACTAGTCCACAAATAAAACCAGTGAGTGTGAAGAAATAACCAGCTTTCACCTTCCGCTACACTTAGCAGTAGCCAGTCTCGCCAGCTGGCACGTATCCCCTCCCAGCCAACCTGCCTTTGATATCCGTCAGCCTCTGGCTACAGAGACATCTGGAAGTTATTATCCAGCAGAGCGTATCACAAACCCATTTACATAATATAATATCATATTTTGTGTTCCTGCTTAGCTGAACATTTTGGATCACTCTAATGTTTGGGTAAATAAGCCACCATTCTCTGCATATAAATAACAGTGCGTCTTAGGGTATGTTTGTTGGAGATTATTAATTTTATAGGGCTCAATCCACAAAACGAAATGCTCTAGATTGAACACTAAAATAGATTATTCTTGCACTTGGAATAAAAAGTACCTTCAATCAGAGGAGAGATAATACGGCTATTATTTCCCAAGCATCAAAATGATTTACTATTTCACCTGTGTTTTATTTATATGCCAGTCTTATTATTTTCATAGGATCTTTAACACTTCGCACTGGACATTTTTCAGAAAAGAAATAATACTTGGCTTGCTTCGTTTCTAGTGTCACTCCTATGGTTTTAACTGAGGCAATGTGGTTTTAATACGTTTTTATCAAGACAAGGGGATACAAAGCTACCTTTAGTCCATTGTTCAAACATACTTCCCTTCATGTCCTATATCAATCTGCATTTTGAAAACCGGTGCCATTTTCTACCGAGGAAAAAAAATCTATTTAAAAATATTTAATCTGAAGCATTTTTGCTTGTTTCCATGGTAGCTGCAGAAAGGACAGGAGAAAATGATATTTACCAAACAGAAAATAAGACAATGAAAATATAGCTTAGTTCTTTAACAAAAGAAACATGAGAACGCTGCAAAATAAACATTTGCATGAATTCTTCTAAGGAGACAACATTTTGCTGACATCAAGGATGGCAGTGGAGGACGAATGAGCCCTTTCTTCCCAAAATGCACCATTTCCTCAGTTTTTGATCTTCTAGCAGAGATAGATACTTCATTTTGTGTTCTCATACGCTATAATGAAAGGGTTGTAGAACAAACAGCAAATTTATTTATTTTAGGGTAATTGATTCTTTTTTATTTAGGTCATTGCTGAACTTGCCAAAGTTAGAGACAGGGAAAAAATAGTTTCAAGAAGGCTTTTTATTTTAGACTTTCATTTAATACAGTCATTCTATGTGAAGGTATCTTTAGAAACTGTATAGGTAAGGAATCCATAATCTGTTTTGCTCCTTATTCACCTTCTATAAATCTGTTATGACTATCTATATTAGCCCTATTTACTAATAGTTGTAAGCTGTGGTAAATTTAATCAGAGATAGCTTCATGTCACGTCTCATTACCAGCACGGCATAAATTGCTATTCATGACTGATTTGTGTCAAAGTGCTCTGGAAACTAGTGTTTTAGCAGCAAGATGTTCCAATGTTCACAGTTCTTCAGCAGGGGCATTAAATTAATGTGTTTTCAGAGAAGCTACTAATTGACAATGAGATGTGATTTTGGCAGTAGACTTCCACTTTAAAGATAATGAACAGCGTTCAGATACAGAGAAGAACCCCCTCTGCTCCTAAAACTATACTAATAATTTCTGGTATAAACAGGAATAGAGGGAACCAATCCTGACAGAGTATTTCAAGTGCCAAAACAAGCTGTTTGATCATCACGACTCACAAAAGCAAACAGTAGAATCTCAGCACTTGTGACCTTTATCAAATCTGGCTACATATAGTCAGGAATGTTATGTTTGGTGAGGAACTCATTAAACAAAATTACCTCTCCGTTTATAGAAACCATACAAGTACAGTATAAAACATTTTAATTAAATCAGCTAGTTAAGCAAAAATTCATTACTTTTTTTTTTTTTTTATCAGCTAGCAGTGGGGCTGCATAGAGCAGTTCACATTAGAGTCAATTAGTAAGAAAAATTGTCAGATTTGGCAAGTGCATGAGCTTCCAGAACACATCAGCTGACAGGGAAGAAAAAGTTTGACTAAAATCTAAGAGTTACTGCCCTCTGAGGAGGAGAATGAGCCACGTAAAATGCACGCCCGTGTATCAGCCATGCCAAACACCCCTCTCCCCCAAGGAGTCTGTGTCAAAGCTGAGCGACCGCCTATATGTGCACTGGTCCTTGACAGCTGAAAAATGAGGCACGCATGTAAATTGAAGGTTGTTAGGTATCTGCCTGGCTTCACAGGCTTTGGAAAATTTTATCCAATATAACTAATAAAATGTGATCAGTGTGACTAAGGAATCAAAATGTTCCTCAGCATTACAGGGCTGCAAAACAAGAAAAAAGCTGAAGAAGAGCAACAGGTAAAACCCGGGAATTTTTAAGAAGGGAGAAGATGACACTCTGGCTTGTACGTCAGGCAGAAGATCTTTTACAAAAGATGCAGCAGGGCCTTTGGTGGACTACGGTAATGAAACGCTGTTAATCTGGACTTCAGAGAAAAGGGACACCACCAGCTCTGGGCACAACCCATGGGGTTGCCACAGAAGACTCTTAATTAAGAAAAAAACAACCCCTATTTATTCTCTTTGACCAGAAAACCCAACAAAGTCAGTGGCCCAGATAAGGACCTTGTAGACACAGACTCCATGTTGAAATCTGGTAAGTCACCAGAGCACTTCAACAGGCTCTGCTTTTGTCCTGGCCAAGTAAGGATGCCTGCAGGCAATGCACGTTCACATTCATTACTGAGCAGACATGAAATGCAAAAGGTACCTCCAAGGTGCGGGAAGTTTTGGCTGGGGTGGAGAGACAGCTGTGTTGAAACTTATTCTACGGTACCACAGCGCACAGATGATTAGAGGTATCTCCTGGACTGTGCACTGCTTTCAAGATTTCAAATGATGCTCTTCTTCTTCTGGAAGAATCACATACCAAAGCAGGTACATAAGAAATCCATCTGCCTTTGATGGAACCTTTTATAGTCCCTACAGGTTTCAAGCACCTGTGATACTCTTCTTGTCATTGTCAGATTCCGAATATCACAAGAGCCTTCAATGAACAGAAGAAGATGACATCATCCACAAAGCACACCTCTCAATGGGCTTTCTTTCCCATTTTAAGGCCTGAACATCTTACCCCAACATGAAAAGTTCTGATGAGGCTGTTTCCTTGCAAAGCTCCCCACATCAACTTGACCTTTTCACATTCCCTTTGTAAGATCCAATCTTGCAGTGCTTCTTAGGTAGGATTGTTTAAGAAACATCTAAATTACTGTTGTACTCTACCTTCTAGTGTTTACAAAAAGACACTTCTACCTTCAAGTTAATGTCATTCTCATAATTGGAAGAAGCCATGCACAATGGCTTCAGAAATACAAGTACTTCTCAAGAGCACAGCTATTAAATTACAGAATACTACACACTCGGTACCTATTCAGATACCTATAGGACAGGAAAAAGGTGGTAGATCTCATCACATTCTGTACAGTAAAAACCACTACTGCCGCTTGGTATTACCTCTCTAATTCTGCACGTATCTTGTTGAGAAAAATGCATGAAATATCCGGGCTAGCGGGCTGAGTTCTTCCACCCAGATAAACCTTCTAACAAATAAATCGAAAAATTGTTCCAAAACGCATTTCTTTTGCTTCTAGATCTCAAGCTACTACAATTGCTCTTCATCTCAGAATGAAGCAGGAGCAAACCTACCCCTTAAGAAGCCTGTGAAAATTTTTAATCTCATTTTACTTTTCTAAAGCTGTGAGGTTCAAAAGATACATGAATTAAAATAATCACAATGAATTAAATGTAACAATATTCCTTCTCTTCATGATGTTTGCAAGTAAAAAGATCACAAGACATTTAAGAGATCACAAGCACCACTGCCACTTTAGCACACAGCAAAGTAATTCATTCCGGTACTTCTCCCCAGTGCTAGTGTGTCAGCTTGCCCTTTCAAGTTACCCTTTGGTGATTTCAAGAGGCTCTTGAGAAAAGACCGTTCTTCTTTTATTCCCCAATTCTGGAGCGCACCTAAGCAAAGGCTTAAATTTGAACACGTTCAAGTCATCTCCATTTTCGCAATGATACTGGAGGGTGAGTTTAAATGCTTTGCTGGATGGAGGCAGTGTCTGAAGTCCCCCTCCTCGCTGGCGGGTGCTCAGCCCACCCTGCCACGCTGGACACCGTGCCTGGCTGGCTCCCCTCGCTCCTACGGCTGACAGAGTCACGGGAGTGGAACCTGATGTGGCTGCATGACCATGAACCACGTCCAGCAAGAAAGGACCTGGCCTCCAGAGGTTGGGAGGAACCAAAGCCCTTCTCCGCCCTAAACTTGTAATTACCAAGCTGTCTCAGCTCTCTGGGCTAATGCAAAGATAGGTGGACACTCGCAGCTCCTAAACCAGTCTTACTTCAGTGGAAGTGCCTGCATGAAGTGATTTTTGTCTTTACTCAAACTTAGGATTACACTCAACTGTCAACATATTACCACAGCGATGAAGGGGTTTTTTAGGAAATTCAGTCCAAAATATTTTTTGGAAGTGGCAGTCAGACTTCAGCAGTTAACAACAAAGAATGGGAAACCGGAGGTCACGGGCTTTGATCTCGCAAGGGCAAGGCACACATCAGAGGCAGGCAGTACGCAGCAGTCCAAGGGTTTTGTTTTATCAGAAAAAACTTATTTCCACGTAGGCAGTTCAATCCTTAGGACTTCTTTTTCTTTGAAGGAAGACAGATCTGGAGTGAATTTCACTTACAGATGATCTCTCTAGTGCAGCTTTGAGCTTGACCCTTGGTAAGATGCTGACTATTTAGGAACTAAACGCAGCAAGGGCAGCGCTTGGAAACTTCCCATAGTGGGCTGATTTTCCAAGGCAATGAGCACCTGTATGCCCTATCTTATCTTGGCTTCAGAGCAAGGCAATGTGATTTAACACACCTTGAAAACCAGGCCAAGCTGTGTTTCACAAACATCGCTTCCATCTCATGAGAGGACTAAATGCTACATGTTCAAATTCACTTAAGCATGAGATCAGACAAGTCCACCTGATGCATTTTCATTAGACTTCCACAATTAGCATGAGCAATCTCAGTGGTTACAATTATATGACATTAATTTATTAGTCATCAGCCTTCTTATCTTTTCCACTGACCTGATTTGTTAAAACCCCAAACAATGTCTCACCTAAAGAAAACAGCAATCTCTGTATCTACTCTCGCTGACTGTGATCAGTCAAGGCCTTGTTTCCCTGATGAGGGTACAGAAATAAAAATGATGCCAGATGCCATTTTACTGGCCTTGGTTACTGCCTTGGATCCGCCCCAGAGGCAGTCAAAAAGGACAGCCCCAGCATAACGACCCAGTACTTCAAATGTGCAGAAATATGATCAGCAAAAGGTAGGACGTGAAACATAGCCTCATTTCTTCAGTCCCTCTCTAGAGATAACACAGTTTGATGGGGCAAACTCATCACCCGATGCCATATATAGTACCTCACCCCAGTGAGGGGAAGGAAAGAAAGAAAGGGAACAAATGCAGCATCTCTTTCCCCATTTCTTCCAGGTGCACCCACGTGAGAGCATCAGGAAAACCAGAAGCACTGGAAGCACAGCTCCCACTTAAGCTGTCATTTATCTTCCATCAAGGGAAGGTACATCTTCACTGCTCCCAGGCCTTGCGCAGAGCATCCTGGATAGCACAATAACCAAGGTCATAAACAATATCCGTGCTGAATAAGCCTTTCCTTGCCCAGAGACCTTTGTATTTGTGATCAGCAATAAAAGGCTGTACTGGAATTTAAAATCTCAGCCAGGTAAAATGCCAGAGATGATTATTTAAAGGCTTTAAATAAAAAAAAACCCCAAACTTCTGGTTGTAAGAATTAGCTTTTCACATTCATATTGTATTGTTGTGGACTCATAGCTGGGTTATGAAAGAAGCCCCAAATAAGATGGGACATAATAAAACACAAGCCGGGCTTAAGCAAGGATTGATTTCTGACAGTAGCTCTCAATGTCTGAAACACTAGCTGCATAGCCATATGTTTGCAAGATATTAATTGCACAATTGACTTAGCATTCCAAAAATTTGCATCCTTCCAAACTGAGAATTTGAGAAGCTAAGACAATGAGAAAATTACTTTGACATAAAGCGTGACTCAAAGAAAACAATACTTTTTTTTCTAAAATAAGTCACTGGCAGCAGATGACTGGCATCCTACATGTACTGAAGATACTCCAAGCTCTTTCGCTGTGAGCTCCTTTCTACACTGTGTTTCTATGACTCTAACTTGAACTCATGAGGTGAGAACTACAGAAAAATAGATAAACAAATGAAGAAAATTTGCCAGATGTGCCTTAATGCGCTTAGACACATACTAGTACTGACAAATAAAGAAAAGATCAATATAAAAGAATGGGCCAGAACTTCAGATGGAACAAGACAACACAGGGAGTGGAGGGCATTGATTAGCAAGGAGTGATGAGGAGGAGCTTGGACTGTACGGACACAGAGGGTAGTGTTGGAAGTGAAGCACAAAGGGCTACGTATCTATCCAAGTACTTAGAAAGACTTCAGTTTCTGCAACTAAGAAACAGAGGATGCTCTGAAGACCGAAGTCTTCAGCAATGCCACTTGTTCACAAACATAATCTTCATTTTCAGACTTTTTGTTGAACCAATAGCCAACTTTTAGAAATGATAGCACGTGCTCTTAGAAAAGAAGGCATTACGCTGCTAATTCCAAATAAGTAAGGACTGGCTTTACTTTGTTTTCTTCTGGAGCATTATCCCACTCAAGTTTATATTTTATAAATGCTGACCCAACCTACAGGGACTTTATATTACTTCATAAAAAAAGTTCTCTTCTCTCTTCTTTCTTTCAAATTATACCCACAGGTCCGACTGATACTTTCAATTGTAACAACAGGCAGCCAGACAAGAACAGTACAAGAAACTTTATCTTAAGTATTTATTGTTACGCTAGAATATCACTCGGTTTCCTCTGGGGTAATTCAGCACTCCTGTGGGAAATATGTGACCTCATTTGCATTTTCTAATTGAATTGCTATCAGGTTTCCTGCAAGACTGAACAAAAAAAGTTCCTAGACTTACTAACATCACTCGTATTAACCAGAAGAAGTTTACACTCAAGTGTTTGCTGGGGTGGAGAGAAAAATGTACGCTTCACGTATCATAAAATAAGTTTTAAAAATATTTACCTTCACTGCTATCATATCATCCTCCTAGCATTCAACTTTAATGTAGTAGTTAGAACTCTTGCATGACAATGGTTACCAGTGAAGATTTTCAGATTTGCCCAGGTTATTCAGTCATCCAAATCAATCAGCACATTTATAGGGCCAGCGCTGGGAGAGAAGGGAAAACACCATTGTATTGGGTCACTCAACACTAAAATGCCAGCTCACACCAAGAGGAACAGCACAGCTGGGGCACCTCAGCTGCAGGTATAGGCACCAAACCCTCTGATTTTGCAATGAAAGCACACAAAGGGATGGCCATCCTGAACTCATCTGACATGCTGAAAGCACGCTGGCCATGACCAAAGCTCTCCCAGCCCGTTACACAGATTTCCAGTCATATGTGTTGTGATAATAAAGGATCAGAAATCCAAAGGATCATGAATGGAGGGGTTTATGCTCTCACCCTCCTGGGAAGTAGATCACTGCCTCCACTTGGCAGGCAGACTATAGGAGTCTGGGTTTGGGCTCCAAGAACACACCAGGAATTTTCAGCAGAGCGGGGACATCACTTCTGGTGCCCCACGACCTCAGCCAGTATCCCAACAACACTGACCTTCACATTTATTCTGTGTTAACCTCATAATAAACTAAATGTCTAATAATGGCTATTCCAGGAAGGCTAATCATGTTTTCATGAAGCTTTAATACATGAATAATTGTGAACTAAATTCTGATTTATCCTTTCAGAGTCGATTCAGAGGGGCAGAATATTTCCCATCACACAGTGAGGCTGCCTGAGCTAAGGGTCATCAGCCACAGAGAAGCCTACAGAAAAACAGAGGATGGGTGAGGAAGGCAGGACTTGTTTGTGCTGTAGGTGCCAGCAAACAGAGATCAGTAGGTGCAGTAAGGCAAATTTAATGCCAATTATTTTTAGGGTCTGGGATCCGTTCAGCACTTTCACAAAACCAGTCACAAATTTACAAAGTAAAATGGAAACGGATGCATGTGCCAGAACAGAGAGTTGGTGTCTCTCCCTCTCATGTCACCTTCTCCTTTGTCTCCTGCATTTGCTGTCTCCGTATCTTGAATATAACACAATGGGCTGAAATGTCTTAAAAAAAATTATGTAGTTCTGCTTGAGTCATATCATACTACACAAAACCAAATGTGAAATCTGTTTCTAGTAAAAGCCATGAAATGCAGTATATTAGGGTCATGGCCTGAAACACATTGAACTGGATATTGTTAGGATTTGGTGGGGGTTTTTTTTAGCATAAACACTATTATTTTTAAAAATAATCTCATAATCATATTTATTTCTTTAGTAAGCAAAGGATTATTTTGCTTGCAAATAGCACAAGCACTTAAATAAAACACAAGTTGGATGCCTGCTATCGGGACCCACAATAAAACTGCTTATGACCTTGTCATTAGTCTTGTTTTCCATATTTTTCCAGCCTCAAACTACACACTAATAAGGCTCTTAGAAAGGAGGGGTATGAATTTTAAAAAGCTTAGCTTTTTCTGTTTTGAACCAGAGTTCAGCTTACATTAACATTAGATGAATTTCCAACCAAATATTTTACTAAAACAGAAATGTGTGCTTATTCAGTTTTCTTTCTGCTACACTGAGAAGAAATATAAAGCAGTATATAAGACATCTTACTTTGTTCCTTCAATATTTAATTACTTTTAGAAGGAAGCAGTATTTCTTCGGTTAGAAAACGGCAAAATACAGTTGACATAACATACAGGGCTTAATTATATCTTGCACAAGCCAGAGCCTTACTGAAGAGCAGCAAAAATGTATTTATGCAACTCTACGCCATGCAAAACCTCAGGGGTCAGCCCACTGGGCAACTGTGAGATTTAAGTCTCTCCAAGTCTTTTCCTGATTGTCTCACACGTGGCAAAAACTCTCCCAAATGGCACAGACTCACAGGGCAGCATTCTGACAACATGGCACAGAAAATCTTTCCCTCCTCCCCTGCCCTCTGTGCCTAAGCACTGCAGAAAAGAGGAAAGGAGAGGCCAGTCTTGCTCTTTTGAGAACTACTGTGGTGCATTAATAATCCAAACCACAGCCACGGCCAAGAGACCTTGCCTGCCCCTGAACTAGCCATGACCGTTCCCCAGGAACACACATCTTCATCCTTATTCTGCAGGCCTTCAAGATCTAGCAAGAAATCAGGCTCTTCTACCAATTTCCTGCCAAATCCTCCTTAAATGTAACTGCCCAACCATCACAGAACTGGGTTTTTTGAGTAGGTACCAGACAATGCACCTGCGTTTACTCAGCACAGCGCAGGATCCTCAGCCCCAGACTAACACTAAAAAAGGAAGGAGGAGAAAATGAAAAGGTGAACTGCTGCTGCCAAAGATGATATGGAAGAGGTGGGACAGAGAGAGCTACTCAAGGAACAGAGCAGAAGAAACGTGGTTTTATGGAGCAGTCCCCAATTACAACGAGGCTGTGCAGCCCACTGCTGTGTTTAACTGAAGCAATACTGCTCGCAGATTGTCGGGCAGGGACAGATGCTTCCCGCTTTTCAGCTACCTGTATGGAACCGGAGAAGAAAGCAAGCAACTGTAACCTTCTGCCTGAAGTACTAACGGTGCTGGCTTTCCGCTCCGCAGCCGTGGGGAAGGGAAGACAGTGGCCCTGGGAAGCGGGGACGTTTGCAGCCGCGGTGCCACGCTGCGTTGTGCTGCCCGCTGGCCCGTGCTGCGTGCGAGCGCGTATCCCTTACCAGGCAGCAGCAATGCTCCCCGTCCTTGCTGCATCCGAAGGGAACAAGCCCAAATCTCCCGTTTGGAAGCCTCCCGCAGAGGCTGCCAGGCCATGCAGATGGCTCGCAGGGAGAAAGGAATCACTGGAAAAACAGGGAGACAGCAACACAGCAGCGACAGCCAGCGTGCCACTCCAGGTCTACGCTGTCACAAAAGACCCCTGAACTTAACCTCCTGTTTCTCAAGAAGATGGTTGACTTTGGAGAGAGGGAGGCACCCCTCACTTGCAGGTTTTATTTCAAGTTGAGGAAGAATTACCAATGAGATGAAAACACAAGGTACGGAAGCTGTGGTATATAACAAAGCCAAAAGTAAGAATTTAAAGAACACTTCCCTCACTGGTGACCTCCAGTCATTTCTGTCAGAGAGGTTCAAGGGTCTTATGCAGGAAATTTGGTGGGGCTTGTGGTGACTTCCACCTGGACACCTCCTTAGGAAGCACAGAGCAGACAACACAAACAATCCAATGCCACGTGTAACTTTTAAGAGGTTGGGGAACACGGGCAAAGGAAGAATGAAAAGAGCTCTGAAACCTTCCCACCTTGTGTCCGTTGTGTTGCGACTTCTCCGCCACCAGAAACCTGACAATTGCCTCCCATCTGCCCAGGGTTTGGGGATCCCACGCGGTCACCACCAGGATCAGCTGCTTCGAGGGCATTTGCACGTGGTGGGCAGCATACATGGTCCCATCCGCTCTCACCTTGAAGTCCAGGCTGTTGGTTTCATACCGAACTCCCTTGTTACCGGCACAGTTATTAAATTTTACTAGAACAGAGAGGAAGAGATAGAAGGAACGTGTGAGATTGGCGTGATAAGGAAAGCAATCAAATACAAGTTTCAGACATTTAATTTTCACCGATGTCTTCCATATCTCTAATAACCATCAAGGAAATGATTTAACTGGTTCTTCGACCTTTCAGGAGTGCTCTTGTGCTTTATCTCCATTCCCCAGGGAAGACGTTGTAAGCCATTTTTAAAGTATTTGATACAGTTTCATTAGATCTCAAACACAGCTGTTCCCCATTTCTACAAGTGGATTTCTCCCTTGTTGCCATTATCTCTTAAATTCAACTGGAGTCTATTACCCACACTGTGGGTATTTTTTTGCACGAAATGTTCTCCATTTCCCTAACCCTTCAATAACCTACTTACCAGATAGCCTATTTGCACATTCTTAACTGAAATTCAAAAGCCCATAACAATTCCATTATCAGAAATATATATATATAAAAAAACAACAACAAAAAAATTAAACGAAGGGAAAAAAAAAATAAATTAAGCCGTTTTGCAGAATGAATCTGCTTCTGGAATCAGATTCCACCCCCCCAACCACAGCTGCAATCCCACCCTGGCCGACCCCTCCACACATTACAGCTACTGTGAACAGGAACTGTAAAACTTCGCTTCGCAAACCACGACGTGTCATATCAAAGCCTACACTGTCAGATCAAAGCTCCCCAGCTGCTGATATTTTTGTTTTCAGACGGTTTTTTTGGTCAAATTCTTTCACAGTCTAGTTTGAAAACTATTTTTATTGGCATTATGAAACATGTCACATACATTAGGCTGGAAAAAACCCAAACTATTATATGACAAAATTGACAAATCTGATAGAAATTGAACCTGCAGTTAATCACATAGGAAACAAAACACTTTCTGCCATCCGAGTTATCCACGGAGCGGAACGCACATGTGGTGAAGGAAAACATATTGTACCCGTAAAAACATCTCAAGTGAGTGAGAATGGATGTACGGCTTTCCAGCCGGGATCGTTACGCGGGTGCTCACGCTGCGGCTTCTGAGCGCTCAGCAGCGATGCCCCTGGCCTGGCCCCACGGAAGGCAAAGCTGCTCGCCCATGTCTGATGCAGCTTCAGCAGGCACTGATTTTTTGCACAAAGAAAAGCTAGGTCAGATGAATCCTACCTAGACTGGCTGTGGCAGGAGGAGAAGGGATGGATGCAGCGGCAACCCAGGCAAGAGGAGCTTTGCCCCAACTGTCCCCTTCTCCCCATACCACGGCTGACCGCTTCTGCAGCGCTGGCTTGAGCTGAAGGAGGGGCTAATCTGGATTTAAGTAAAAACATCCAAAGGATGGCGCAGGCGAAAGAAAAAGGCAGCCAGGGAACTGCTCAACCACTCCTGCTGCCAAATTCCCCAGGACCATCACTGTATGGAGAAATGAGGAGCAGACTGCGGTGGAGGAAGGGAAAATCCATCCCCTCCTTCACCAAACTGCACCACTCAATAGCCAGGGTGCTGTGATCGTGTCATAACTACACATTTTGCAAAGGCTTTCCATGCTACTTATTTATTTACACCAGATTTGTATCTTTTTATGTGTGTGTGTGGTAGGAACAGAAGTGCTGCAGTAAGCACTGGGCACAAACAGCAAATGTCACACACTGATTTATAAAATAGAAGATGGATAAAGTTACCTAGTTTATGAAATACCTGTGGGTAGTGCTTTTAAGCAATTTGATTGTCATAGACTACACCATGAAAATCTTGTTTAATCTGGAATCCAGGGAAAACAGAAATCCCCCAGGTTTTTTTTTTTCAGAAAGCGGGGGTTTGCCCATCTTTACATTCACACTGCAGCAAATAACCCCCACACCTATCTCACTGGACCTGCTTTAGTCAGGACACTGACCAGTTATCTCTGCTTTCTATCTCCAGAAGCTTAAGAAATAATGTCCAGTGTAACAGGAGGTGACATCTTCATTCCTTAAAGTTTAAATGAAATTATAGTCACAATATCTTGAGGGGCAGGATATTACTTAATTGCTACTCTGACCACAGTTTGAAGTTCTTGGCACCCTCACTTTCAGTCACTGAGTGTCAGAGCACAGGGCAGATATTTAGTGGTCTGGACAAGGGGATCTCTCTTACAAAGGTGAGACTTCCATCCAGTTGAACAAAGAATAAAGCCTATAGGATTAAGTCTTCCATAGTTCCCAGAAAAGCTAAGAGTTATCTCAAACTTCAAAACCCAGATGTAACAGTTAGAAGACAAAGTAAAAAAAAAAAAAAGTGACTGTGTTGAGGCTTCAAACTCCAGCATCCTCAGAGTAGGAGCTTGGACCCTTCTCAAGGTGCTGTGTGCCATGCAGCACATGGGCCATTCCACTCAAACCCAACCAGTGCAGAGGGCTACCAGTCCACGCTAGCAAGCCAGTGCTCTGGCCTGGAAGTCAACTGGCACAAAAGAGCTCATCTCCTGAAGGCCAAAACTTCTTATTCCCCCAAATGAGATTTCACTTCTAAATGGCCTGCTGGGAACTACATGTGGTCAACGCTAACTCCATAGCTCTGGTGCTACCATCAATCTGACCATATGGGCAATCCCAGGTCAGCTCTTACACCCATGCACGGCTCTGCTCACTTTAACAGGAAAGGCACAGCTTTCAGACTAGTCAGAAAAACAAAAATTCATGAAAGCACTGAATGAGGTTAAACACACACATAGCTTGGTGGCACCTACAAGAACCAACGCTGCATACCTAGTCCCCTGTACCCCTGGGGACCACCCTGCTGTGAGATCTCCCTCTCTCAGGAATTTCTGCAACTCTCCCCAACATTCATAGCTATAATAAATACATGTGAACACATTGAGTGCTTCACTGCTAATATGTTCTTTATTTTCAGCTCCATGCCATCAGCATTGTTAGAAATGAAGGACACCAGTTGGTGTATTACTGTACTACTCTGCTATATAATGGCAGTGCAAAAAGAGAGTTCCATCTATACCTCCTGAAGTACCCGCACATCATATGCAAAAAGACATTTGAAGAAGAGAGAAAGGAGCGATAATGGCTGCACATTAAAAACAATTCAGAGCTTACTTTGATTTTATTGAGATGAAAAGAAAGCCCCACAGTGTACTAGCAGTCTGAGAGAGAAAAAAAATATAAAACCCCCCTTCCTATACGTGTACGTAGTGATTTCAGTATTCAAAGTACTTAAACATCTGCTTAAGACACAGCGCATGGCTCCAATATGCTGCTCTGGTGTCATATGTCACCGTGTCGACTTTTATGCTCCATTATCTAAAAATGGCTACCTCTTAGACAAAGTCCCTCTGTGACTTGCTAATTACTGCCATTAGTTTAAAACAAACTTGACTAGAGACGAGAGAAAATCCTGAGAGAAATTAAGACTAATTTTTTTCAACAAGCAACGTCTCGGCTCCACGTTGCTCCTCGCAGGTAGCGCAGGTAGACAAACGCTCAGCAATGAGCAAACTAACACAGCCAGCTCCTCTCCAAAGAGTCCTTCGGAGCTGGAAGCACAAAAAAAGGCTTCAAGGACGTAGGGATTCCATAGCATCTAGTCACTATGAGGGACCGCAGCGTGCAGAGCTGCCTGAGCAGCAGCAACAGGCCAGGGCTCACCCGGGGGTTTCTGCAGAAGATCTCAGCCTCAGAGGGGAGAGGATTCAGATGCTCAGGAGGGCTGGAGTAGCAGGGATTGCCAGGCTCAGCTGCTGTCAGGGAGAGCTGCTGCTACTACTGTAGGCACTGCTTAAACACAGCATAAAAACCAGATCTGCAGCACAGGATAAATGGACTGACTGCTCACACTGTGCCCACACGGCTGCCAGGACTCTCATAAGAAATCCTGTGCTCATCCTCCTTGCTGCCCTGTGAAAGTGATTCCTTGGGATGTTGCATGACTACTGAGATGCACTGTGG
Organism: Actenoides lindsayi; assembly: GCA_025331215.1. Taxonomy (NCBI): domain Eukaryota; kingdom Metazoa; phylum Chordata; class Aves; order Coraciiformes; family Alcedinidae; genus Actenoides; species Actenoides lindsayi. Next base: position 178,461 of record WTSP01010496.1, read on the forward strand.
CGTTTATGTGTATATATATGTACACACACAAACATACATCAGATCCATATAGATATAACATTTTTTCCAAATATATGTGTATAGGTTTGGGAGAAAATACAACCTATTGTTCTATAATAAATAACATAGCTCAAGGAGAGGAGATCTCATCCGTATTTTCAAATTCCACCTCTTACCTCTACTCTTTGCTCTCATGGAAACAGAAATTAAAATTTCATCCCATGGCAGAAAAGTTTTGCCTTTTTTTTTTTTTGCCTTTTTCTCTAAGTCTATGCTATTTGCAGCTAATGCAACTCTTGACTTCGAAATAATTTAATAAATAAATTAAAAAACAAAGAAACATTGGCTCTGTTTACTAGACTTAGATGTCTCTGTGGACACAAATCCATCTTTCTTTGACCAGTGTGAAGTCTAAAGAATACTACACAAATTTAGCATTCAAAAGCTGCAGCATCAGTAATTAGGATTTCAGATAAACAGCAGAGCCACACATCTATCATTTTTACAGGATGGTGAAAAAAGAAAACTTTTTTCAATATACTCTGGAAAAAATGTTCAGTGATGCTTATCGAAAGCTTATGCTGAAAACAGCATCAAATGCCTGATGAAAAAAAACAACCCAAGAAGCCACCCTCATTAGCGGGCTTTTAGGTTTAACCCTTTACCCTCATCATTTTTAATTGCTTCTCTATGAAAGGAGGAAGTACGACAATTTGATATGCTGAACCAGGTACTGAGTGATGGGCAGAAAAGCTGCAGGAGTCTGCAGCAAACTGCTGGGCCTCTGAGAAGAAAAAAAAAAAATCCACATTGTATTTTTCTTCTAAAAAGATACAGGGTGAAAAAAAAAATTAAACAAGTTTTGCATTGTTCCCTTTTATTATTTAGCTTGTTAAGCTAGCTGGACAGAGTCAGATGATCAAGTGAGGATCTTGAAAGACGTACGAACACACTGAACTTCCTTGCCCCCCAAATGTCTCAGAAATAAATTGAATTTAATAGGACTATAAATGGTAAAAATCACAGAATTCACTTTAAGCCTTAACCTTCTGGATTCTCCTTTAACTTCTCCCAGTCCATTAAAAAGTGCCCCCTCTGGCAAGCTGCACAGGGCTGGCAGAACAGGAGGGATAATACTTATTTATTAGGGCATACCCCCTGGCAGGACATCATCCCACGGTTCAGGATACGGGTCCCTTCAGGACTCTGTCTTTTACTGCGATTTGGAGGATTACCGCTGCAAAGATGTTTCTTTCCTGATGAACTTCAAAGCAGCAAATACACACCACTATTTACAGCGGGATCCTATCTGCTTTTTCAAGTTGTGTCTCTTGAACAGCTCCCTTTACACCCGGCGCGACTGCGATAAACCTAAGCTGCCAAATCCGCCCCTCGCGCCGCTTCTGCCAACACCATTAGGATGAGGGCGGCTTAACTGCAACTTTTGGAAATCTCAGATCTTCAGGTAGCCCGCAGAGTCCTGAGCATGTACAGAAATGTCCCTTTTGTGTGATCTTCAGCAAATCACTTGTATTCCTGCCCTGGCACTTCTGGCCCAATGCTCCCATACATCTATCCCATACTCATCCATCTTTGGCTTATGCAGAGGGTGACAGTCCTGGCCAGCATCTCCCTGCATGGATATTAAAAACACCCAGCTCCTTCGTGGATAGGAGCCTGTTGTCTAAGAACAGGTTCCATGAAACAATTCACGTAACCAAAAGAATGTTATGTTCTTCCTGTGCACCCTGTGAGTGTGTCGCATTCTCACAAACCAATTTCTCCATCAAGGGCTAATGTGAAGTAGAGCGGGCTCTTCCTCACTGGAAAGCTTCCTTTATTTGAACAAGTAAGCAAGCAGTAAAAACTTTTATGTGGCCACATTTTTTGAGACATCTTTCTTTATGTTCACGCAACCCCTCTGCTGTTCTGTCAGAAAACTGTTTTCGGGCAGTGGGAACAAACTGCAAGTTCGAATTCCCCACGGCCAGACTGGAAATCCCCAGCAAAGCTGGGATTCGAATCCTGAAATTCAGGCTCCAAATTTCTCATCCACACTGCCAGATGACATTGCATACCACAGACAGGTTAACGAAATACAAGAGATTCAACTTTTGAACGGGGAAAATGGACTTTTACAGGCACTTCCAAAAGCAGTTAGAGGCAGATTCTTATTCCTACAAACCACTGGCGTGTTGCCAAATTAGCACTGGGTTAAAAAAGTAGGAAACGTCACACAACCTCCTGCTGTGATTGTTTAGTAAAATGGATCCACGGTGGAGTTCGGGGACTAATTTCCTGTCTACAGAAGGCTACTGCTGAAAGGAAGGCAAGAGGATTTTATTTCTGTTGTACTAAAGGATGAATGTACCCAGGAACCACAGGCTTTACCACCACTGTGAAAGAATCTGGAGACGTTCTTGCTTCAGTGTTTTGTGGAAATGAAAACCGACTTGAGCCGTTACACTTTGACACCATGCTACGTATAATTCTGGAGTTCTATTGCTGTTCCATTCCTGCTTACAGTAAATCCCATCCTATCACACAATACACTGCCAGATTTGCTGCTTGCAGTTAATAAAATACTCAGAGCCCTTCTCCTTCTGTACAAGAAAAACAATGCACGAATGGGAAAAAATGCTGCCTGCAAAACCTGATGGAAAGAATGTATAATTTTCATCCTCCTGTTACTAATTTTACAGGTTACATTTTCAGCCATGTCGCCATAAAAAAATATTACACTAATAAACTCTTGGTGTCTTTATTTAATATTTATAGCACTGTGGGAGAACCAAACTCTACTGGTAAAAGGTAAAAAGAGCAATTCAAACAGCTACTTCAGAGTCTAATAGACATATCCCTAGTGATCAAGTTTAAAAGTATACAGTTTAAGAAAATGCTTTGATACAGAAAGCTGTTGGAGATAAATGATGTATGTTGGTTGGTATGTGAATGTATATAAAAATGTACACGCTCGCAGCCTGGGCTTCACAAAGCCTTGATCATTCATTAACTGTTCTCAGAGGGAAAAAAAACCCAAACAACCAAACCAAAAATAATGAACGAGTTAGGAAAATTAATGAACTACCCCACAGTCTATCATCTGCTGAAAATATCTAGCATGATTTAGCATGTTCTTAATGTTATTTTCTTGCAATTAATGGTACAGAAATCTGCTGCAATTTTACTCATTTTCCATATCTCAGGTCAATGTGAAATATTACATCCAATTTTCCAGTGCATTATTTATGATCTCTGAGCTATGACTGGTAATGTTTGCCTTACCGGAACAATAATAAATTACCATAACAATTTACCATATGTAATTATGTTAAACAAAATCTTTATTTATCTTCTTGTAATCTTCAGTTGCAGCGAATCCTCCTATATGGAATATGCAAAAATACGAGATTCACAACATTCCCAACCTATTGTATGCCTCTCGGAAGAGTCCCCATGTGCTAGTCAACTGGTGACACCTTTGAATCGCCAAGCAAGCTGCAATCCATCCCAGGCAGCGAGTAAGATAGATTTCAAACGACACATAAAAGGATTTTACATTTAAAAGTACATTTTTATTTTCCTCACTTAAAATTCCAAAGCTCAACCCCCTCCATCTTCAAATTATCCATGTAGGTTTTGGGCACACGCTACTGAACTCCCAACTACCTCATGTTTGTGTGCAGGCTCTTTTGCTTTCACAAAACCAGGACAGCCTCCAATAGGTTTTATGGGGAAAATGACAAACCCTGCTCATGCACAAGTCATTTATTTAAAAAAAAACCCCAAAAACTATTTCCGTAGGCTTGATAGAACTACATGGAAAATTCATCTTTTCATTTCCAGAGCCACCTAAATGCTTTCAGCACCTTTCCCAGCTTTACATTCACTTTTAACAGTTCTTGCTTACATGGGGTTTCTGTTTCCATGGCCAGATAAAAAGAAAAGGAACAATACATTTCAACACACTGGAATCAGGATCCTTTAGAAAGTCATTCTGTCACCTGTACAGTCAGCCAGTAGCAACGAGGAGTTGAGAGTACATTAAAAAAAGATCTAAATCCCATTGAAACAAAACAAAACCAGCCCCACAGTAAACAAAACCCAATTCCCAAACACTGCCCGAGCCTCCTTCATATTCCCACCAGTGCTATTTTTCATTTACTGGAAGACAATCCAACTAAAATACATGTTTTTAAGGAAGAAGGAGGAAAAAAAAAAAAGAAGTATATTTCACTTTTGGTATTGGAATTGGAGGGGAGTACAGACCCCTGGAGAGAAGGACTGTAGAACATGATAGAAAAGATGAATCGCTCTGGCAACAGCCAGCCAGCCATTAATTTTCAGCAAGCCAGGAGTTGGTCCAATTAAACTAGGCTCCTTTCTCTACATTAACATGCTTTACTCAGTTTTTTTCTGAAGCTAAAACATCAGCTTGAGACCCCAAAGGCTTTTCTATTTAGGATCAATCAATCTACCTTGCTGCACTGTAAAACATACACTGTCAGCTCCGAGGCTAGCTCAAAAAAGAGCAACAGTGGAAGAATTTGATAAATCGACATGTTCTGGCAGTTAGTAGCAGGATTCTTCCTACACTGTCACTTATTTTTATCTGATTAGAAACAAGTATTAGTAAAGGGAATATTCCCCTCTATTCTCTTCCTGCTATTTAGCATTGGGTTAAGAGGAGTCTTTTCATCCCCAATTTTCTAAATCCAAGCCAGAAGCTTCTTACCACAAAGGCAGAGAGATAATATCCAGATTTCAAAGGGCAGTGAGTTCGAATTGGATTTGCATGATGTAGAACTCACATTCAAGCCTTTCCTACAGCATAGGAGCATGAACCTGCATCTATTAGCGCCCCACGTTAAAGCCATTTTTCACTGCTTTCCACATTATTATGCTCAGGGCTTTAACGTGGGTGTGCAACCTCACCGCTGGGTTTCCAGCACCTGCTTTGGCAACGACTTTATTTGGGATTTCATTGCCCATCTGAGATCCTGCCACTCTCCCTCTAGCCTACTGAGACATTTCAGAAATGATGAACTAATAAATGAGCCAGGGACTGATGGCACAGGCTGGTAAGGAGGACACTTCTATGGTCTGAAGTCCTCTGCAAAGCAGCACCTCGAGCTGGGATAACTCAGCAGATCACCCTCTTCCGTGGTGAACGCCACAGTAAGCACACCGCTGGCTTCCGTTCTTGTTCTCAACAGACATCTTAATCCTTCAACAAAACCCCTTCCATAGTAGTTTCAGTCCTCCTCTATTCTTACTGGAAGCCACTGGGATGTGCAGCTGCCGTTTTAGCTTCAGATTAAAAGGCTAATAAAGAGAAGCTTGGTTTGGGTAACGCTGCAAACACCGACCGCACCACGCTTTCGGCAAAGGCTGAGTTTTTACGGGCAACCATTTTTGTTCTTTGCTCTTCTTTAAATTCCATGCATATGTAGGATAGCACCGAGATTCACTACGGCACTAATGAGATCATTTTACAATTAAAGGCTAAGTAGAAACAAACCTCTCACCACTCTACAGGAGAGTTTGGGTTCTCTGATTAAGCAGCAGTAAATAAACCTGTTTCACTCTTGGTGCTGGTGCAGTCTTTCTATGATTAACTCTCCAAACAAGATGGACTGATTGACCCCATGGATTAATCAATGAGTTTCTCAGCTTCAGAGCGGAGCGCAAGTTGTGGGAGTTACCTGCAGTCGGATGTGTTTTAATTATTATTACTACAGCACACAGTAAATAAATCCCAAGGCACTTTATTTGGAGGTTTTACCCTTAGCGCTAATGATTTGCACAACACTCCCATGTTTGTCCAACTACCTACATGGGAAAAGATTTTAAACATCACTATGCATTTCTTGAGGAAAAACTACAGATTTCGTGGTAGCTTAACGTGATCATTATAAAGCGAGAAGCCTTCATAATTGCAGAGCAATCTCTAGGTTACAACAGCTGCTTGCCCATCTTCCCTGTCGGCAGGAGCATCCCCAGGAGAAGCGGTCGGGAGGCTGGGGCTGTATCTGAGAGAACACCAAGGTGTGCTGCACCGAGCAGCTTTCCTGGGCACTCCCAGGAAGAGCAGAGAGCCCTGCCCTGCTGGCACCAGGAACGTCCCTACACTGGGAGCGGTGGTGGGAAGTAGACAAAGACACGACTCCCACGCAACCACAGCCATCCCTGCCAGCTCCCACCTGCCCTCCTGACAGTGACCTGGCAGCCCTGGGGCTTCTTCCTCCCTGGCACAGATCTTTTTCAACTTTGCCAGAACTGTATTTGAAAGACACCGGGAGCTGCAGGAAGATTTTAGGGACAAAAAAAAAAATAAAATGTGAACGCTGGCCATTTGCAGACTAGGAAAAGAAGTTGAAAGAGATGCTCTAGCCATAGCCATGTCAGATAGCCTCAGGCTCCTCTCTCCTCACACTCTTCAAAAACAAACGAACTCTCAACACCTAGAAACAGAGACTGCATATGTC
>WTSP01010496.1:185048-204570 GCA_025331215.1 Actenoides lindsayi
CATCACCAACAAACAAATCAACTGCTACAAAACCAGACAGGAGGTCGGTGGGGGGGGGAGGGGGGGGGAGGAAAGAAATCAGACACACCACTAAAGACACTGAGCTCCTCACAGACTTGACTTGTGCGTAAAGGCTGACAACTTGGGGCCTGACTGTTCTCATCTTCCGGAGTCCCGCACGGGAGCAAACGTGCACTGATCCAGGGAGTCAAATCACAAAGCAGTAAATGAGGAGAGATTTCGGGCAAGGATATTAGCAACGGAAAATTTTGTTATCTGTAAGAATCAAGGCAGGGTAGCTATATTTAACTTGCAGCTGCTGTGCACCTCTGCTTGTCTGCCGGCACAAAAAGCAGCTGCATTCCTTACCTTTAGCTGTAGTCTCCACAAATCTTCAGTTTTCATGAGAAGTTAATAGTATGTAGAATAAAACACCATTTATTACCTGGTGGGCTCAACTGCTTTGACACTTGGACAAATTCAGAGAGATTTATTTACAGATGGAGGCTCTGGGTCCTGTTTCTGGCACTTGGTCAAAGGGAGCAGCAGAAGAAAATGTGGCCTCATTGCCAAAGCTGCACTTGAGTGGGCAATAACTATTGGGCAGGCCGAGAGATGGCAGGGCTGCATCACTGCCACAGCATCCTGCCCCAGGGCCGGGCTCCAGCGTTCACCAAATTCATGGGAAAATCACCCACAGAGCAAGAAATTAACTGGAAAACCAAAGCCACAATAAAACACAGCTCCATGCTCTCTGGTGTTGGTCATCACTGAATAAAAATGAACCTCCTGGCCTCTGCAGCCACCACAGAACAGGCCACATCCTGACAACTGCATCCCTGCTGCCTCGGCGCTTGGCTGCTGCTGCTTCCGACGGAGACGCGGTTCACCCCCTTTGCCCCTTCTTTCTACTGTGGTCTCCAGCAGAAAGGCAGCTCTCCCCTCGCCTGCAGAGCGACCTCGGCTTTCAACTAGCGACCTTAAGTTTAACAGAGTCCTTCTGGCAGGGCTCAGCACCGTCAATTAAAACAGAGAGAGACTAAAGCCAGTAAATTAGAGAACGTGACAAATGCGGCACAAAGCACTGACGATCCCAGAAGGTATCAAATTTAGTGTTAAAGTAAAGAAACAATGGGGAAGTCCAAGACATTTCAGACTGTAGTGAATCAAATTAAATTGCCTGAAATTCCACATGGAATACATTTGACAAATTTCTTTCCCCCTCTTCAGCTTTCTGTTTGAGATGAACTGTCGTCTGGCAGCTTCAAACGTCTGGCACAGCTTCAGCTTCAGTTTGCTGGGGCTGAATCCAAACACGAACCTGAACTTTACCAGTTCTGCTCTTTTTGTAAACATACTTGCTGTGGCTGCCAAATGCTTTCCAAAAGCACACAAAACCCAGAATCCAAGAAGAAAACATTGTCTTGCTGCGGTAAAATTTGCATTTTACCACCTATTGGGAGCATCCCGTGTGCAGAGCCATCAGTCAGTCAAGAGCCCACCTTGCTCTCCATTTCCCCCCACGTTCAGAAGGGGGACAGGGAAGCAGGGATGTCCCGTGGGAGGGACAAGTCTCCCAGCACCCAGGATGAGTCCATCCCACGGCAGGGCAGCCCCTGCTTCCCTCAGGGCTGTGGGAGCTGCTCTGAATACAACAATTAGCAGTTGGATTCCGCAGACGTGCTGGAGAAGACAAGCAGTAAAATGTCATTATACACATGCTGCTGATAGCAAAGACCAAGTTCAGATTACCCCGGTGAATAGTCTCAGGAACAAATTCATTTTAAGGTAGGGAACTTAAGGCAGAGGAAGAGACAGATATAAAGAGGGTTACTATCAAATTGCTCCTGAACGTAGATAACATCAGCCTTGATGTATCAGATTATTTTTTTTTTCATTTTTGCTTTTAAAACAGAACCATTTTTGCAAAACGCTGACAACAATGGCACCTTTCTTTGAAGCAGGATGCAATTCTTCACCAGCTGCATCCCACTACCTCTGTAGACGCTCTCTTACAGAAAACAAATTCATTCCTCCTCCATTTTAATGCTTTTTAAAACTACCAAGCTCCATAAACCCAACTGCAGAAGGCTAAAATGAGGCCACTTTTAGTCTGAAGAGCAGCAAATGACAGAGGTGTGTGAATTCTGGCACAAGACACGCAAGCAGATGCTGTTAGAAAAGCATATTTTATTGTCCACAAAGCATCAGCCTCATCTCTGAGAGCCACATGGAGTTCCACCGCTGCCCAAAATAGACAACATCTGGTTCATATAAACTCTGATTTATTGTATGTATTCTCTCCCCTTGGATTTTAATTATGAGCGGATCTTGTAACTATTGCATTTGTATTTGTTTTACCCATCTAGATGTTTTTCTACATTATTAACTACAAACTGAAAGCTCTTTCTAAAAATAGTACAAAAATATCCTTAAAAATATGCATATGGTCTTTATTAAGGAAATCCCTATACTGAATTTTTAGATGAAGTAAAAGTACCAGTGAAACCACTGATTAGCAAACAAGCCATTACCTGATTTCCTGAATAGGATGAGACTGAAAAAAGAGGTTTTTATTACAATAAAACCCCAAAGAAAATAAGAATACAAAACCGACTGCGGCTCCTAACATTAACCAGTGTGGTAATGACTAAAAGTCACTCACTACTGCACCACTCTGACTGCTCCTGAGACCTGTTTTGGGGGGTTTTGAGCCAGTTTTAATGGTCAGGTGTCACCGTTTTGAAGAGCCTCTCTAAGGCAGCACTTCCTCAGCAGAAGAGACAGATCCAGGCTGTGCCCGAAGGATAAAACATTCTCCCCTGGGAAGGAGTAATACAATCAGGAATGCAATAGTTGGAAGCCTTCTACTGAGAGGGGTTTTTTTTGTCTAAGGTTTGGTTTTGGTTTTTTTTTTTTCCAATGAAACTTTTGATCTTTCTGGAAATAAGCTGATTTTGAAGTGACTTTTTAATTTGTATGGTTGAGTAACTACCGCCATAAAAGAACACACAGCGCAATAAATAAACACTGCTTGCAAACTTCAGAACTCTCTTCCACCACTTCATCCATCAAAACTAATTCTGTAAAAAACAAAGGACGTGACAAACCCAACCAACCTTTTCCTCCATCTTACAGAAAGACTGAAATCTATTTCTGGAAATGTCGTAATGTTTCTCTTAAATGATCCGAGTCCTCTGGAAATGTTTAGCAGCCCTACACTCTCCACAAGGACCAGCAGCCCTCGTCTCTGCAAGCCCAACACACTGACTGGGCAGCTCAGGTCTAAGCACTTAAGCAGGAAATTGCCACGGACGTCTGAATTGCTGAAACTGGAAAGCAAAAAGGGCCGATAGCTGAGTTTCCCTCACCCCAACATCAGCACACAGCGTGACCCGCATCCTGAACTCTCCTCTGCACATCAATAAACCCTCAAGGTGGAGCAATGCGAATGTAAAACACAGCTTGGTTCTGTATCTGTTTTTAATTAAAAAGTTTTGCATGTAAACAGATACTTTCTCTTCTTCCACAGCCACACTGACATCCACTACTTAGTATTCTCAAGTGATTGCTAGAGGAAACATGATTAAAAAATACTATATGCCATGGAAGTTTGCTTAGTACTGCCCATCACAACGCTGTCTGGTCCCCTTCCACATCAGCTCAATTGTGAGAGGTTTAGGATGACATCAAAAAATCAGTCTATTTGAAGACATAAAAGTTGGCTACGAGGTTGTATTTTCTTGTTTATTTATTTATTGATTGGTTGAAAAAGAAACATTGACTGGCTGATATATTTTAAAGGTTAAATGAGCGTGATGAATGATACCAAAGAAAGCCCTACCAAAGCTCGAGTCCCACTTCGTTTGCAAACTACACAAACATCAACAGCCTAAAGATACAACGATCCCAATTTCCTGACAGGTACCACAGAGTGACGAAGATGAGCTGCAGACTCATCCTCTCCTCACAGATGTGAAGGGCACAGTTGGCACCAACGCTCAGAGGACTCTGCGCTGACTCTTACGTCCTGTTACCAACACGGCTAGCAACATTTCAACACTTTTAAGTCACACATTTGCAGTTTTTTCAAGACCAGGCCTCAGTAAGGACTGTCAGCTACCGCTGTCAGGAATGTCTAGCTCAATGTAAACACTTCGCTAGTAACGCAATGAAATTACACCTTCAGGTTTACTCAAACTACTAAAATACATCTTTTCACAGAATATGTATACATTCATTTATACTGCACTGCTGTGACCATAAGTTTAATTTTCCATTTTCGTTCAGGTCCCAGTTTAAGCTAACATGCAAAGATGAGGAAGAGTGGGCACTTACCTCAGCTTTTTCCAATTAATTCAAGTTGTTTATTAATCACATTACTTTTCTACTGTGGTAAGACAGAAAAAAACCCAGCACAACCATCCAAACAACAAAAAAAGAGTCCTTTTATGGAAAAAGTAGGATATCCTAAAAAAATTTCTTGCATGAATAGACTCCACTAAACCAATGAAAACATTCATGGGTAGGGATGCCTTATATTGTCGACTCAGCCTTTAATGTCTAAGGTATTAAGAGTGAATTGACCTAATAACAGATTATACAATGGAGATTGGCACTAGTTACATGAAGAATTTTGCCCGGATATATGAAATTGTTCTAAATTTCCTTCCAGTTCCATACTTGCGGTGACAATAAACGGTACATCAACCAGCAATTGTGTTTCTATTACCAGCTGCTATACCTGAATTAATAAAAACCAAAGCTTTCAACCACCCAGCAGAAGTCTACCAGACATAACCATCTTTTACCCTTCTTTTAATAAAAATCTTGAGAAAAGTTGAAATAAGAAACAAGAAAAATATTATTCAGTCCATAATTCATACAGTTTTAATGACATCTCTGACCTTTAAAACAAAAAGTATGAACAACTCACACAGACCATTGGGCAAACAGAATAAGTAACAAGAAAAGCCAGCCAAGAAAAGAGGAACTAACCATGAGGAATCCTCCTCGGGTCCGATACGACAACATTTATTCTCTGTAAAAATAAAATGCCATCAAAACTGGCCTAGCCACTGCCCTCACTTTGAAGAGACTCCCTGTTGCTCACGAAGTTGCTCCTTTGATTACTCTAACATCCAAAAACTTCTCTTAAGTCATCTCGTACTAAGGTCACATCACTGCTTGATATGCAATTGCCGAAGCACAGTATTATTTTCATTTTCTTGCCTGTAAATATGAGCAAGAGCCCACACTCTCTCATCTGAATTAATTACTTAAAATTGTCCAAAAGTGGATATGAGCCCTTCTGATTCACGCTCATTGATATATTAACAACTTTATCTTGTCTGTATGAAACATCATGGTTCTGGGCTTTTGATGATATCCCGTATTTCCCTACCCAATACTGGGCCTTGATTATTTTTGTGCTCAATTATCCTACTTAGCCATTTGTCATTGCTCTTGTCCGACTCGAGCGTACGTCTGGCACAGCGAGCCCATCTCACAACCAGGTCATCACCTGGAGGACAGGGCAAACATCGAGCTCCACTGAACCCCAACCAGCCACAGCACCAGCTCCGAGTGAAGACAGCTGAGATCTATCCAGTTAACCCTAATATTTTTCTGAATGTTTATAAAAAAAAGTAAAATAAACAGAAATGAGCAAATCTTTTTGTTGAACGTGGCCGTCATGGGCAAGGCCTTCTTCTTTGAAGGACTCTCCCTTGTGAATAGGCTTCCCCAAACACTGTGAGTGGCCTGTGTCCTCATGTGATGAAAATGAGGTCGCAGAACTGGACTAGATGCCCCCACCACTGCACACGGATGGGAAGGTGGGTGTGCAACAGGGCAAGCAATGCTGAAGTGCTCTCCTCTGGACACGCAGCCGGGACACCTGCACGGCCCCTCTCCGAGGCACGCTTCGCTTGATAGCTCCTTATTTATTCCAACACCAACGGGACTGAAGCTGTAAAACGAAAAGGTAGCGGGGAGGAATGCAACCATCTTGGGAAGATCCCCCCAACCAGTAGTTTAAGGAAGAAAAATACAGGCTGTCTTGTTTAAAACCACTGTCATATGTTTCAGCAGCCCTCCTCCCTGGGTATTTGCGCTACACAACGCCCCTGTGGAGCGGTGATATTATATGTTAGCTCGCTACCCTGTTATTTCTGGCTGCTTAAGCAGCAAAGGACCAATATCCCGTTCAGCTCTGCTCAGTCGGTGCAAGAGGAATCAGCGAGATGCCGCGCTGCGGCTCGCTTCACACACCTCTCGTCCTTGCGTGGCACTGCTTGTTTTTGACAGTGATTGACGACTGGTACCCAGGCCCTGCCTTCGCTATCACCAGCAACCGGAGGGATATTTCCTCAGGAGCTAACCCTTATCTCGCAAACTCTACGAGTTTTAAGGGTGGAAAGCTTATCCCCCTGCAACAGTCTTTCACTTCTGAAACACCTCCTCCTTTCTCCTGTGATTTACCGTTCATTTATTTTACTGGAAAGCTGATATTTCTGAGTTACAAACTAGAGACACCTCAGGCTCTAGTTTATGGAAAAACCAGCAAAGGAAACCTGAGAAATGAAAAGCCAACACTCACCAGCATGTTAGCTGGTTTCAGACCATAGTTAATGAACTGTCAATCATACATAATTTTACATTAAATTTCATTTACATTTAAGTCACAGTGGACTGAGCAGTGGTGTACATATCCATCAACCAATTTCCCATGACTGTCAATAATTAATAGCCTCTGTTAATCCCATAATCTTGTTTCCCAGATCCAGATTGTCATCTGCCAGGCAGAGTGGCTCTCAAGATAGCATCTCCCCAGAAAAGTAATTCACACCTGAAACACAGAGCAGATACATGACCATTCTTTTAGCGACTGCTTCCTTTCTGTTTCTGGGTACAGGGAATGCAGTTGGGTCATTCTGATGTAAAAGGCAGTTTCAAACTGAGCACTGCCAAACGTCTCAGGCAAGGCAGGCAATTGACTAAGAGGATTAATTGATTTTATTCACCTACTACTCAACATCCCACAGAAGAATGACAGAAAGTGGTTGTATCCTGTCCAACCTCTCACCCCAAGGCTTGGTGGTGACAGTCTTGAAAACCTGGTTCCAGTGGGCATTATACACCACTGTCTGGTTTTCATGTTGATACCTAAAGGGAAGACTGAAGGATGAAGGTCCTTGGCTGGGTCAAATGATACTTATCATGAAGTCACATCACTTGGCAAACAAGTATCATTTTGAAACTTTACCTGGTCTACTAGGGAATAACAAAGAGCCAACTGAGCCCTACCAGGTTTAGGGGGACTCTGAATAACGAGCATCCAATGGACTGGTAGGTAACTAAACTGCAGCCTCCTGATCAGGGTTTATCTCCAGTAGCTGCGTTTTTAGGCAGTTTTTCTGACACTGTTCGAGTAGCAAATGAGAGAGAAAAGATGATCAAGTCTGCAAAGAATGCGCTAGGATAAGCGAAGGAGAAAGCAGGAACTCTTACTCTATTGTTAGATCCTGCTAGCTCTGGGCCTTAAAACCTAAGCTAAGTAGTCTTTAGTGATTTATTCTGCTCAGCTCTAGGTAGACAGAATGCTAAAACACTCTTTTCTGTCTTAGCAGCAAGGCAGGGTGTGGGGACAGGAGGCAAAATGACGTCTGTTTACACCACCTTTTAATTTAGCTGCTTTGGTCTGAAAGGATTGCATTAGAGATGAATTACGCTTTAAGAGGTTTCTTTAAAGCAAGGAACTGAAAAAAATTCTTAAAAGCTGAAGGCCTCCTAATACACGTGACTACTTCACCGTGTTTCAGCCCTGGAAAAAAAAATAATTATTGAAGCAACAAAACTCTGTTTCTTCTAGTAATGAACAGTAAAAGCTTGTCTGGGGGAAAAATAGTGATTAGATTGTGACTGTGCGCTACTTCCAAATGTAAAGCCATTTTGCTTGAGACAATATTAAGATGCTAGGATGCAAGGTTTGATCATTAATTTTGGCTAACGCTACACATTAGTGTTGCTGCAGTCTTAGATTTGTTCTTCTCCCCTGGTTTTAGACAGCCTTAATCATGCTTACAGCTGATTCTAATTGCTGAATCGCATCACTCTCCACCTTCTCTAAAATGCTTGGGGCAAAAGAAGTAGTGAAGATTAATGACAGACGTGTAATTAGAAGAAAATGTAAAGATCTTGTGTTAATCATTCAGAAATAATTTGATAAATATGAAATTCTGAAGAGCTCTCAGAGTAAAAGATGATAAAATGAGTACTGTAGCACAAAGCTAAGCAAATTTATATGTACCACACTCCTTGCAACTGGAAAAAGAGAGAGCTCACGCGAGCACGTGCAAGTGTGTGGGTATGCAAGAGAGGCTTTATTAACATAATGGAATTCAGCATGGAAGACCATCTGTTTTAATTGAGCAAGCCTATTCGTACAATGCTTTGCTCCACTAATCTTGTTTAGATTAATGTTAATGTTCTATTAAAAGGTAGTTTATCATCCCACAATACTGAGTTAAAGTCAGCACACCCATAGTAATATTCTCAGCTCTTACGGAGGCAGGGAGCTCGCTCATTATCAGCCTATTGATCATCTTGCCGTGCAACTATTACGGCTGAGAACTTTGGTTAAAAGTAACCAGAGGTCTTTTTTCCAGTGAGGGCAAAGGCATAGATAAATAACTTTTATTTCATTAATTTAAAATACCAAAGAACACAGTCTGCAAAATGATTCTTGATTACACCTTTGGATAACTAAGGGAAATGATGATTTATCTAATAATACCTTTCAGGTTTTAACGGAGATAATAAAGATCAAACTGGGATGGATGGATTTCTCTGGATTGCTATTTTTTCTTTTCTTCCTGTGATGCATCTTCTCACCATAACACTTGATACGTCCTCAGCCTTTGCTTTTAATGAGAACGCAGGAAGTTGAGCACTAGCTGGAAGCATGCCTATCGTTAAAAACACAGACACAGCGCAAGTCGAAGAAGTGTAGCAAAGCACTTTTTGCATATGGAGCTAAAATCCACAAATTGTAGGAGGCATTAGTACATCCCCTGCACATTCAATTTTATTTATTTATATTTTTTTTCCCAAATATGGCAGAATCTGAAAATGAACTCTTGCATCCTCCATGGCTGGAGAATGCTGTACCTAACTGTCCTGGTTATTAGTTGTAGAAGGTTTTATTTTTATAACAAAAGTATGTGTCAGCCAAGAAATTAATCATACCGTCATTGTCTGAGGGCATTGTCTGGAGGAGTGGATGAGTGTTGGATTAGCATAATGGGTTACAACCAACTATATTTACAACAAAAATAGGACTATAATAAGAAAAATAAATTCTACACCCATCTGAGGTGGGTTCATACTCAGTGACAGAGTGGGTTTTCTTCCTTCAAATACCTAACACCGCTTGCAGAGCTTCAGCCCTGCTTCCCTGCTGTCATCTTCATAAATACCATCTTGATCTGCTCGAGTCCAGCTTCAAGCCTCCAGTGAGACCCACACCTCCTGGCTGTCCCTTCCATCGTGGTGTTTTGTTTCATTGCACATCCCTGGATCCCCTTTCTCCACTACACTAAACAGCAGCTCAGTGTCCAACCCCTCAATCCCTTCTCCCCCCTCTCCCATGCCACCAGAGCCTTGGCAGTTGCTCCTTCTTGTTCTCAACCAAGTCCCTTTGTCCTTTCTCCCTTGTTGCTCTGTCACTTTGGAAGAGCTTCTGGTGAGCCAGCAGCAATGCTACCTCTACATTTCCCTCCTTAAAACATCTCCTCTGCCAGAGCAGACAGAAAAATCTTGACAGTGGTGATGCAGCTGGTGTGCTGGACAACTGCCTCTTGTGCGGAAATCGTTGTGTCTCTGTTTCTGAGGACTCACCCCATCTGTCCACCCCAATTCATCAAACGTGTCCCATCTTACACTGAAATGGCGAAACCACACAGGCAAGAACCAAGTTTTTTGTGTGTATTTTGTACAGCTCCTAGCACAATAGGGTCTACAACTGCAGCTGCTACATACCACTGTGGTACAAATAAAATAGGAGAAGCAGCAAGAAAAGTAGCCCCCCTTCCTACCCCCCAAGATTTCAAGCATGGCTTGAAAGAGCCCACTTAGAATTTTTATTTCCTAAGGGAACATTTTATAATTACATTTTGGACATATGAACAAGGAAGATGAAGGATACCAAAAGAAGATGAAATACATGTGAAGAAATTCTTCACATGACATTCTAAAAACAATAATCTCACAAAGCGGTAATTCAAGTGAGACTTCTTCCCCGAATACCAAAACATGCCAGTCATTAATTAAAATTCAGAAAAGCTTCTTTGTGCTACAAAAGCATCACCGTTCCCCCTCTGCGAAATGGGGGACCTGAGAAGGAGAAAAGTTAAATGGTTTGTCCAAGAAAAAAACACATCTGACAGTTGCCAAACTGCAAAACACTCCAAGCAACGTCAGACACTTGTTCTTACGCTGGCTACAGGGACGTTGAAAACTCTGCATTTTAGCCTGGGGTAAGCTTTAAGATTCTGAATAAAACTAAACCTGAGAGTAGCCCGTGCACTGAGCTTTTGAAAATCCCATCTGAGCTGACTCCAAAATACACTAATTATGTGGATTATGTAGGACACAAAGGCATCTTCTCATTAAGGACCCACACTCTGAGATGAAATCCTCTCTCAAATTGTTGTACTCTAGTAGAAAATGAGACCGGCTGAGGATGCATGTGTATGAGCCACCATTTTTCATGGCAATGTTGGAAGAGACTTAAATGAACCCCTTAATTTGCAGAGTGGAGTTGTTAATGCTTCCCTCAGAAAGAGAAAGACGCATTTCTACCTCTAACAAGCGATATACATCCACAGCTAACAAGCCATACAACCTCTGAGCGAACGCTGACAACTTCAACAAGGGAGAGGCGCAAGCCAGAGAAACACACTGGCAAAGTTGATAGTGATCAGGGTTACAAATCACCCATTTCCTGAGCATTTGTCGAGCACTCCTTCAACAACGCTCCAGGCTGCATCAAACCCGCTGAAATTACAAGTGACAAAATAAAATTAAAACACACAGGCATATCTGCCCCCATCTGTTTTCACTGGTTATTGTCCTTTCCCACCAACTTCCCCTGCCGACCGCGATCTCCCAGCCTGGCTGTCCGCACCGTGGCCCATCCCTTTTGCAGAACGACTCCGGACCAGGGATGCAAGGGGTTTGCCTCATTGGCTGCTTCTTTTGTGGGACAGTTCCCCTGGCACAGAATGAAGAGCAGCTGGGATCTGGGCTGCCCAAGGTCCTGCGTGAAGTCATACAGTTGCCCGCCTCCAAGCGCTTTGCTTCTTTGCACCGAACCCAAGAGAAGAGGGAGAGGCAGCTGGGGAGTGAAAAAATGCTGGGGCAGCGTGAAATTGCATGGCAAGTGTGAAAGGACAGAGACAACGCTCTTAAAGAATCACAGTTAGCAGACAATTAACTCCCATACGCTGTTTTATTCCATCATCAGCTGCATTCAACATTAACATGCTCCAATCACGCTGTGCAGCATGTTTTCGGCAGGGCCTGCACGTACCTGCCTGTCCTTCTGCTGGGCTCGTTATGGGAGAAGAGTAATCACATAACCTACGATGTGAAACTACCTTTGCACTTTCCCTTAGATTTCCAGGCTACTTCTTATATATTCCCACAGGGAGGGGAGAGAATTCTGCTCCTCCAGAGCCAGCATCCTTTGGGACTGCTCCTCTCCAGTGACAACACTGAACGAGGTGCCTGCCAGTGGACCCGGTGAACGCGTGTACCTACATAAAAGGCACAAACCTAAACACCTTGTTCAGTCAATAATACACTGCAGAATGTGACTGGCATTTTTTTCCTCTCAAACAGATAAGAAATGCATTCAGGAACCTGTGACTAAGCTGCATGGGCTGGTGGCCAATGCACTGTGTCTACACGTGACAAATTATGCATTCATCCATTGTTTGAAAGTTTTGGATTCACTGTTGGTGGTAAACTTTTTACTAGAACACACAGATGGTCCTGCCTGATCTTGTTAATGAAAAACTCTCACACAGCTACAAAAACAGACGTGATCATCTGTTTTTCAACATTCTGAAAAAATCTACAGAGGTGTAAGGTGCTATACAAATGAGAATAATTAGCTTATGCCATCTGTGGACATTAAAAAAAAAGAGAGTGTCTGTATTCCTATGTTTTATAATGATAAGCATTATGTCTCCAGCAAAGTACACACTTAATAACTTTTCAATTTATTGTGACCTTCTGCTCCGATTTACTTAAGGAACTATAATACTAGCTGTGCCTCGCACCTTTTTCACCTTATAATTAGCAAGTAATAAAAAATGCTATTAAAAAGTAATAAGTCTGAAGCTCTCTGACAATTCACTGATTAATTTTGAAGATTTTAAAGCACGTTGGAACACACTTGGCTAAAACATCAATTTCATCCAGTTCTCAGTACTGCTAATAAGGGTTGGTGCATGACCAAGTCTCACAGCTCACCACCATGTAATGGCAGCAGGAATTGCACCCTGCAACGTTCCAGGGCTTGATGACAGGATAACACTTCCCATGTCTTTCCAATTCTAGTTTATCGGTGAGATGTACTTTGTCCTTGCACACAGAGTGATGGATGCCCTTAGCACCTCATGAAGAATAGTTAGTATTGGTAAGTGCCTTAGAGGGAAAACAGTAAAAATTAGCATCCAGGCCTGGATTTTACAGGGTTCCGTGTAACATCCGCTAGAGACATTTCAACACAGTGGAGATGCAGCCTTCAAAAAACCAGGGAGTGACCAGGAAGGCTGGTGTTACAGGCTGTACTGGCTTGGTTCTCCCTATCATGTCTACAGCATGAGAACACATTATTACTGCAAAAAGAGTCAGGTCATTTGCACAAAGAGCTTTCTAAATAGCACGGTACAAGTTCATGCTGGCTGCTCCCGAGCTGAAGACCCGGAGAAGAGAGAAGAAACTCAGTGAGAAGGGCTGAGAGTGGAGCCTGCACCGCACAGATGTTTTGGAATCCTAGCATCACAAACAGTCAGAGAAGCTGCTCCCTGAGTCCACTCCCACCCTCTCTCCCAGCAGGCACTGGCGTGGAATAGATCCTTCCATATGCCAGTCAGCTCCTCCTTCTGAAGCGTGGACTGAAACACTACCATATTAATGGCTTTCTTTCATATTAAGTGAAAACATATAACATGCAGGGGGCAAATGCCAACTCCATGCAATGCTGAGCCCTGGAATGCTGCTGCCTTAAAGCCAAGCCGAGTGCGCTCTGATGCCACTGCCATTCCTAGCGCTCCTCCACTCGGGAGCTGCTCTTCTATTATTCACACAGAGGAAAAGGCAAACAGCTTTCAGCCTCCAAACCACTATCGAAATCCAGCACTTTTTTCAAAAGCATTTTCTACACAGAGCTCCAAAATGCACTGTAAGCCCTGAGCACCGGGTCAACGAACGCGATGTTTTATTTATTATTTCATGGTTTATCATTATTTCGTTAGATGCTGGTAGAAAGACCCCTGGTGTACAATGCAAGATCCAGACCGTAATTGCCATGCCCCAAACAGCCTGTCACCTAAAAAAGATTAAAATATGGAACACATCCTGTGCTCACTTTGTAATCCTAGCATGAACATCTGTAGCCGCAAATACAAAGACACACAGTCCTTAGTCTCTTATCTGTTGCATGTTTCAATACTGGCAAAGGTCTATCTCTATTCATATTTGACTTGAAGCCAGAAGAACCAAGTGAGGAAACAGGCAGCAGGCACCACAAGCTCCTTTTAATTGAGTAGTCCTCGCTCCTGTCACAATTTTGTGGTCTCACTCATTCAAAAACCAACCTGTACTTTCTGGTCTTTTTGATTTGTACTTTCCCATTTGAGCTACTGTTACACTGACTCACCTACTGTCTTTAGATAACGCTCACAGATTTACCTCATACAGATGGTCAAGATTAAAAGTGTGACTAGGCCAGGCCCAATCTACAACAGCGATGCTTCCTCATCCATTTTCTAACTTTAAGGACACAGCTGAGGTTAGTCAGTCTCTGCTGTCGGTCCAATGACTTGGTATTGTTTCACCTTACAAACCTTGTTTCCTTCAGCTGACCCGTTTCCATTTCTATTCATGAAATACCTCCTATCTTCCCTCCTCTGACTGCATTTATTTGCGAGATGCAAATGTACGGCCCTGTTTGAGGGTTTGAGAGTACCTGCTTTTACTATTACTGCTGTGCTCATTTAAGCTGCAGCATTTCCTAATTAATTTATTTCAAAATGGTTTGTTTGTTTTTTCCTGATCTCTGGCTAGACAGAAAGTAGCGGAACTGTACTCCGCGATGACTTGGAAAAGCCTGCGTGCATTGCTATCTCCTAAGTGCACTCTGAAGTCAAATCAATTCACAACGTCATGTTCATAAAATGGGAAATGATAAGAAAAGAATGAGTTCTGTTATACAAATTACCAGCAATTCAGTGTGGTGCTTTAATGTCATTCCTGTTCTTCAAGGATGTCACTGAATGCACCAGGCAAGTAAAATGCCCGTATGAAATTAAGACACTAAAAGTAAATGTTTGCTCCTATATTGTAAAGAACCTCATAAATGTCAGAGGTTTTATTTTCATGCACACCACAGCTTGTAGAGACACCAGGAAACATTTGGTTCTAATGGGAAACTGATGTTCATTTCAGCACCGTGCTGCCCATTAGTACTTGTCTGAGCGATGCTCTCCGGCACATCTGAGCAGCCAGACACACCAGCCGACCAGGGCCGCACAGAAACACAGTTTAGTTTCTGTGTTGTTTGAAGTGCCAAAGAGATGAGTAATTCATGTCCTACTCAAAAGCACGCTGCAGAAAGTCCCGTGTCCCTTACCACAGGCGAGGACAGGAAACTCTCAGCATAATTAACCAGTAGCTCAAAAGTTCTGCACATACCTCCCCACCCCCCTTTTCTACCCCTCTGTGTTGAACAGCTCACCTTCGGAGTATGCTTGCACAGATTAAAAGCGACAAGTTTGTACTGGTTGGACAGGAGGCCAGAATGGAAGTTTTAAAGAAACATGCTTTGAGTGCTCCTATACTTTCCTACTTTCTGTGATCTCTTTTCTGCCACATTACTGGGCATAAGAATGGCTGATGTTTTCACTCCACCAGTCAGCCAAAACCCTACTTGTTCTTACCACACATAGCTCTAAGTGCCCCACTTGGCCCTCGCTTCCATGTACTTCATTCCCATTTGCTTAGCAAAGGTGTAACTCGGAAGGCACAAGAAGCCAGGAGGCACGGGGAGCTGAGGAAACACATGCTTGGGGTAAAGTGGGTGACTGTAAGCAGAAGAGAAAATGGTGCTGTGGCCAGTGATTCAGCCCATCACTCCTTCACCACTCCACTCATTCCCAATATTTTGGAGTATATGAGTATTTTGGGGTGTATCAGTTGCATTAAGATGAGCTTGGCTGAACACTCTAACCCTGCTCCATGATTTAAGCTGGATACTGCTGTCACAAGGGATCTATGCATATTATGTTTTTTCCAGTATCTCCTGGTACCAAGCAATGTTCTAACAACCCGGTGCAAACACAAAAGGCCAGACTGCCAACAGAGACCAGCATCTCAGCAGTTTCTGCTGAAACACGGGTAAGAAATAACTAAGGGCATCACATTAGAGATGCTCCATTCCCATTACAACACATGGAGACAGATGGTCAGCCCCCAGTGACTCAAACCTTGTGGTAAACCTGGTAACTTCATCAGGTGATTCAAAGAAGGCTCCATCCTTAAAAATCTGGTTTCAGCTATGAGAAGGGAACATCTGAGCATCTGACCCCAGACTCCTTGGGAGATGGAGGTTGAGCCCCTTCTCACTGTCCCAGGGAGGACAGGAGGGAGGGAACATTCAGGCAGGAGTTCAGCCTGCTCAAAGGCAGCCTCCCCTTTTGAAGAGGAAAATACACGCTCAAACGCTATGTTTTTCAGTCTTGGAAATGCCAACAAGATTTTTGTGTTTGATTTTTGGCTTTAAATGAGTCAAATCAAAATTAAGGGATTTCCATGTGCGATACTGAACACACACACACACACAGTTCTGCATAAGGGATTTGTGTTTTGTAAATTATACCCTTTAGCCATATCACTAGTCATTAACCTAATTTAAATTTCAATAAGGAGATTCTCTGCTTTTATCATTAAAATTAACTAGCTCCTCACTGCGAAGATACAATCAGGAGGGTGAGGTGAAAGGATATCACCAAGTAAGTCTGATTAAATCCACTTTTTATTCAGCAGCTCCTTGTACTCCCCTGCAGTGATACAAAAGCAACTCCCAAGCGACTTCCCCTCGCTGACGGATAGCGTGTCAAAGTATCCCTTTTGCAGTGTCTCAAAGGCCACTCTGCCTGCTGTTTCTGCTAACTGCTGTCTGTCATGTACTGCTAAGATTTATAAAGACACTGCTGGGATCATCTCGCAAGTGCCTTTCTACAACGCGTTCAAACGCAGAAGGTCATTCCAGGAATTACCCGTGCAAGTAGCAAAGGTAATCCTCGGGAATCAATCCGTTCACTCACCGTTCCAGCCCATCAGATACCTGTGCTTGTGAAGTTATGCCATCATCAGAAGTTTGCAATCAGGACATGCAATGACCCCCCCAACTGCTCACTGCTCTCCCAGGCGCTGGGGGATGCAGCTGAAGTCAGGCAAAGGAGAAGGGAAAAGCTTTATCTGCCAGGAGCCAGCGGGACAGGTCTTTTGTAAAAGAATTAGCCGAGAGATGCTGCAGGGTCTAGAAACAATCTGGAACAGGAGAATTCACATGGTGGAGGCAGACTTTGGATGGAAGAGATGTCCTCAGGGCTCAGTGGTACCTGGCTGAAGCAGAGCTGCAGCAGCGGCACTGGCACATGGGGATGTGCTGCAATTTAGGAAGAAATTGTCAGGCAGGTACAGGGTGCTAAGCAGCAACCATGCTCCTCGCACCAAAAGCAGGGACGTTGGGCAAGGAAATCCCAGCCAGGCTGTTTAACAGGGTTTCAAACATTCATTTGGGAGAATGTTGCAAGTCCTGATGTAAAGGGCAGGCATCCAGCTTTAATAAGCTTTTCTTTTAAGTTACTGGGGAACTTTATCCAAATTCTAGCAAAAGAGGCTTTGTAAGAATAACAAATCAAGACAGAGAGAGGCTCAGCTCCTCTAGCGACTTGTGTCCTGCACTTCTAGATCAGCAGGGGAGAAGCCAGAGGACTTTGCAGGCTGATTTGCCTTGGAGCATATTTTTCTGTGATTTCTTCCTTCCAGAAGTAGCTTTAGAGCCAGGGGTCAGCAACAACAGCCAGCAATGACAAACTGAGTGTTCACAGCAAATACAAAGATAAGACTTTGATAAGGCTTCATCCAGAAAAAACTTCCTCTCTGCAAAAGGACATCCCAGAACTACCTGCAGTGCCTCAAATTTTATGGGTCCTTATAATGTAGGAGAAAATTAACAGGATTGTGCATTTCACAGAAAGCAGGTAAGAAAGTAGCTGAAAAGAAATGTTATTTTAATTGGATTTCTTTGTTCTCTTGTTATCTTCAGCACCTCAACAATGCCTGCAGTAGTCAAAATCTTCTGGGACTTAAGAAAGCTCCGTTTCTTTGATTCCATTCTCATTTGAAACTTATATGAGAAATATTATCGGTATGTAAGAAAACCATACGTACAAAAGCACGCAAAGGACACGCACCACTAACTGTTGTAGGGTAAACCTGCTCCACATAACTGTCAACAGATGTAATCCAAGAATTCTCAATTCCAATCAAATGAATTTGAAGATTAATTGCAAAATCCATCTAAGTACTTTGGGGAAAAAAATGGTAAACTGTACGTAAACATTCGGGGACTTTTCGCGAATTCCTGTAGCCTATAATTAGATTTACTGAATGCTATCAAATCTGAGGCTCCAGTGCAAATACAGACAGTTTTTGTTGTTTTAAGATGCGTACACAGATACGTGAAATGTGTCTAATTACCAGCAGTTGTTTTGTCTGTTTAACTTCAACAGCACAAATCCGCTCAGCGCAAGAGTTTCACGTACGCTGGAATAATTAACTGCAAAATCTAAATGTCTACGAAGTTACAAAGTACACCACAAAGATGGAGAACAATCATAAGCACTGGAGGAAGCTGTTTTGCCAGCAAACTTGGGGTACGGGTTGCGGTGTCTACACCTCTCATGCAATTTATACCCAGATACATTAAATTCACATCTTTACTTTTCTCATTACAGAGAAATATAAACAGAAGCCCTTAATCCTGCAATGTCATTGAGGAGAAGAGAACAGTTTGCATGAAGCCCTCATGAGTTCAGCTAGTCTATGCCTGCGATGGTCATTTCCAGTCACAGGATCTGTGGAAAGTGTCACCAAAATCCCCAGACCTCTTTTTTTGAGTATGAGTTTTAAAGAAGATTTTAGGAAGTAAACCCACTTTCCCACATGACACCTACAATATAACAAGGAGACAACAGGGATGTTGTGATGCAGACCATACTCTGTGCTCCACCACATCTCTGCTCCCCTATCAGAGAGGAATTTAACTTGTCAGCATTTTTCCCTGCAAAACAGATGCAGAATCTACATCCAGAGCTAAAAAAAATGATGCAGGACTTGCTATCATACGCAGTCCATGTGTTGGAATAAATACATTAGTATTTTTAGTAAATACACAATTACATATCATTTTAAGACTAAAGTCACAGGATGTTTAAACACACACGCACAACAGACGCTTTAGGAACAAAATTACAGATGAGACTTCAGCCTTAACTGTTCCATGCAAAATATTTCCCAAACTTGAAGAAGGAATACACTAATCTGTTTGCTAGCTGAAGTAATTTTAGAATTAACCAGAACACTTTTTATTATTATTTGTACTCGTCTGTTTAATTTTAGAAGTGTAAACCATGTAATTAAAGCTTTGACGTAAGAAGTGATTATGTTAAAATGAAGCTCTCCATGCTATGAGAAAATATGGAGGGATGAGTTCAGATTTCTGTATTTAAAAAAAAAAAGTAAAAAATCCATGTGTTTTAGAAACACTACAAAATACTGTATTAAACATGAATTTTTTGCAAGTGCACTGGAACAAACCAACGGGCATCATCTTCATATAGCTGGCTGAGCATTCTGGCTGTCAGTGAGGCTTTCATCAGGTTAGCGATAAGCGGGTTACAATAACTGAATAGTGTCAAGGACAAGATTTTGCCCCCACTGATTCTCTGATGTAGCAGTAAGTCCCAAGGATGGTATTTTTCTAAATTTTAGCATCAGCAGGACTTTCATAGTGCAGGCACTGGACAAGAGAGTTCCCAAACATGCACCCGAGGTATTCCATACAGAGGCTGTGCTCCGTGAGCAGGGCACTGACACCACCCAGGGCTCTCGGACTGGCTTTGGGCAGCTGGAGAAATTAATGATAGCTCAACAAAAATGTCCC
>WTSP01010496.1:210558-226282 GCA_025331215.1 Actenoides lindsayi
CTCCACCCTCACCCCCAATCTAAACCTTTCCCTGAGCAGAAAATGTATCGTATGAAATTCATTCTGACAAGGCACTATCAATCACTTCTGGTGATAATCCTCCAACTTGTTACTACTGTTAAACTATTAAACTATTCTAGGCTTATATCAGTGTTCATATAAAAGAACCTGGCTTCATAGCAGAACATACTACATAAGTCACTAAGAGCTGAAATTCTGCATTTCATAGTAAAGTCAAACCCCTGTTTTGGATGGAGTCTTACATTATAATTCTGTTGAGAATAAAAAGACAAAGAAGAAAATAAAATTATCAGAGACCAACCACTGTTTTTCTAGACAGATTTATATTGCAAGTGATACCCAAAATAAAATAATCGAATGCCATTTAGTTTAGCTTTATTAATATTTGTAGTTTGCAAACATTCCCACACTAGGTAGATATGGTGGTTAAATCCTGATGTGCCTGCTTACCAAGCACCACACTAGACAATGACATTAACCTGCAGTGATCAGCTACAGCAGAGCCTGCTGAAGCTGCAAATCTTCTTAATTTCTAACCAAGCTGGTAGAAAAAGTGGCTTAACCAACTCCATGGCTACCTGAGGTCCTGCAGAAGAGATGCAGAAAGATGTTCTTTGATTCATTCATGTGAAAGTATGAATGAATCAAAGAACTTACCCAGAAATGTTCCTCAGACTCCATTCATGCTTGTGAAACAGAAGCACAGGCTCAGCATCCCACTCTCGCTAACGCCCATACCTTATTTTCCCATGGTAAAGCAAGTTTTGGTCTCCAGTCTGACTGTCCACATTCACTAACATGTAAAAATGTCTACACCGTGATTTCATATGCATGTAAAATCCAAAACCAGGAACACTTTACTAGGGGTCCTCTCTCAGTAATAACATTCAGCCAGAAGCTTTAACAGCTTAGTCTTAACCACCCTCTGCCAACATCTTCACATATATATCCTTCACAACCCATCTGCTTTGGAGAAATCTGGCAGGGGAGTAGTTCTGGCAGCGCCTACGAGCTATGCCCTACAGCACACAGAGGATATGGGGAATAAACCGTGGACAGCAGGTTCTCCAACAAAAACGTCCTGTCCCCCCATGCAAGATGACTGACAGCTCAAGCCTTGTAGCTGTGCGGTGGCTGTACCAGGAGAAAAACTATCTCCAAGTCTTTGCTGAAAAACATTCCATCTTCATTCCTATCTTCCCTTAACAATTCCTAGGTCCCAAGACCATATGGCAAGAATAATCAGTGGGCTACTAATGGTGTCTAAAGTGCATTAGTAAAAGGGGAAGGATGCGTGCCAGAAACACCCCTCCCTTGAGAATCCCACTGCAGGCAATCTGGTAATGAGCCACAGAGACCCCGAGTTTATTGCTCACCACTAGCTTGAGAAAGAAAGCACACCAGATCTGAAGAGGACCACCTGCTCAGTGGAACTTTTCAAGATGGAACTTTGCCATAGTTATCAGCTGGCTGGGATGACGGGGAAGGAAGCATGGCATTTCAGGAATACCAACCAGAGAGGACCACACCAGTTAGAAAGAACTTTAAGCAACAGAAAACAACTGCTAAGTCAATGTCTAATTATCACGCAAAATGACAATACTTAGATTTTCTGCCATGCCCCAGGATGCAAGAGGCTCAGACCAACCCATGCATGGTAATCTGCCTCCTGACTAAAGTCCATAGAATAGTTCTGAACACATAAGGCTTGACTTAGCCCTAGAGAAAGCAGTAAGAAACCTGTGCAAAATGCCATTTAAGTAAAACCTGTGGAAGCTGTAGACCTCCATACTAAAGTCTTCAACGCTCCATCTTACAAAGGTCAAGCATCCAAACAAGAGTCTGACTGATGTCCATATTTACCGACAGACACAGGCTCGCACAGGTTCAGTGTGTGTGTGCTGGAAGGGTTGTTCTGTGCACCAAACCACCACCCACACAAAAGAGGTTCTCTGACATCACCCCAGCTGATGGACACACAGCTGTGCAGGGCTTCTACCTGCAGAGCTGCACACATACCTTTCTCCAAAAGCAGAGATTCAATATCTGTGCTCAGCAGGTAATGCTTGGCCTGTGGTGTCTAGTTTGGGTTCTACCTCAACAGCAGGGTAAGTAGAGAGGGGGACGACGAGACAGATCTTACCCTGAAAGGACAAAACCAGCAGGAGATCACTGAGGAATTCTTTAGGGAGGCAACTGTATGGTACATGCATACATGATGGGTCTAACCTGCCTGAGACAATTGAATTGTACCACACAAAATAAACAGCTCTCCCTGCCATGTCAAAGCATGTAGCTCCACTTATCAGCACCTAAGCCATTTTCGGTGAAGCAGAACTGAAGTGTTTATGCGAAAGCTGCTTATGTGGCCAGCCAGAGTTCTCACTTTAAAGTACCATGAAATAGGCACACTATTACGGGAATCAGGGACATTTCTCAACAGAGGGCCGGGTGGCAATCACAGGGACGCCCGGCTTCATCTCGAATGGGATTTTGCACATCTCACCCTGACCCACCGCACATCTGGATACACCCAGAGCATGCCAAAGGTTCACCTCCAGAGGTAAACTCTCTGCTGTGAAGATCGTAAGAAACTCCTGGCAGTGCCTTCAAAAGGAAGAGCCCTGTGGGCAGGGACCGCAGAGTGACCTCGGGATGCTGGGGAATGTTTCATGAAGCTGTACTTGAGACCGTCTTCTGTTTTTGATTCACTACTGTTTTACTTAGGCAGACACATTTGGAAGTGTGAAGTTTCTTCTGGAAAATTTGGCCCACAGAGAAGGCTCTCTTCTGACATATTACAAAATTCAATCAAAAAGTTATAACTTGCTGGAAGTGCCACGTACAGTTTCCTATTAACCTTCCAGTGGCTACCATCATGATATGTCATATAAGAGATTCAGTTACATTTATTTCCCTGAGGAAGTATTCATACTACCACAACAGGTAAAGCTGGCTTGCAGAAGTCTGAAAGAACCTGAAGTATAAATGCCCTGAGATATAGTTGCCATGAAGCATTCTGAGTTCATAGAAACAAAACGTCATAGGAGTATTTATTTCTAGTTGCAATTTTTCAGACACGCAATCACATGAGAAATTCCCATTCCTTTTTTGGGGGGCTGAAATTTTGAAATTTCTCCCATAATGGAGATTTCCAATTTTACTGTGCTCATGCCTGAGGCTCAGTCCGTCCTCAATCCAGTGGGAATACTGAAATCCAGCATACTCACCTTACTCAATCTGTATATACGTGTATTAGCAACGGCAGTTTCCCCACAACTCCTGACCAAGGACAGTTTCCCAGCACTTTCCAGTCACCTGGCTACAAAGCCCGTGAGTAAATAAGGAAAAATCTCCCAGTATCTTAAAGAAGGTTAAAAACTCTTTAAGTGATTCAGTATTTGCACCTTCCCTGTACTGAGGTCAGTGTGCACGAAGGCAGCTGGACCTGGCACATTGGGCACCACGCAGGGACCCATCTTCCCAGCTCTGCCAGTGGTCTGCCCCATGGCAGCAGGTCAACCACTTCTCTCTCAGTCTCCCACCTTCAGGATAATGATGCTTTCCTTAACACACGTCAGGAGATCTGGAGTTGAAGGTGATCCCACCCACACTCCAGATGTTCCTGTGTTTGTGAGAGAGTTTAAAACACCTTGGTAACATCTCCACTAGCCCACCCCAGCAGCTCTAAGGGTTAATTAGCCAGAGGAGTGTGGACCTTCAGCACAAAAGGCTTGGGTATTTGTCCAATACATAGACCAGTGACTATCTTATTTTGCAGTATGACTAACCACAAATCTAGCAGTGAACACAGCACAGACCCACTGTTTAGAACATTTGGCATTATTTGTCATTTCTGTTGTGTTTCATGTGAGTTTCTATCCAGAATGTGGTGGGTATATTAACGATGGGGAAAGCTGCTGTTTTAACAGCAATACAGTATCCCAATAATGCTTTTGTTTCCAAGTATGTTCATCTCAAGACTACAATTTCAGGCAATTAAGCATTTCACTATCCCTGGAAAACAAGTCATTATTGTCACTTCCATCTAACAGACTGAGGATCTGGCAAAAAAATACTTGCTGACTAAAACAGAAACTGGAAATGGGATGCTATGAGTCGCTGCACTTGACCAAAGCTGGGAGCCATCTCTCCCAGCACTCTGCACCCTACCCAGGCCAGAGGAATACAAGAGAGAAGACAGGGGGAAAAGAGGGCAATTTATCCTGACCCCAAGAACTGCAGATCAGCTCAGTTCCAAGCTGTTTCAAGCTGTCTTTATCAAGCATGGTATGTCGAAGCTGTGAATGCTTCTCAGCCATTTAAATGCCACATTTCCCATTGAAGATCCTCACTAAATTCTTAGTGTCAGTGACATCTTGTGGCAATGAACTCTTTGCTACAGCGTATGGTAAGGGCTGGCATGAGAGTTGCAGGGAGAGAGCTCAGGGACAGGCACAAATCCTGCCTGCCTACCCCTCGTGTGCCTGTTTGGTCCAGGTCAAAGCTGAACCCCCAAGCAATAGGAGTTTATAACCCCTCTCGGGATCTAAGCCTTTAGAGAAAGGGTTATAACCAAGGGAAAATATACAGGGTTACACAAAACCCAGAAACTAGACAAGATTTTCCAAATTTCTTGTCCTTTGTACCACTCGAATGCTTGGACTTCTGAAGTCCATATGAATCATCCCAAGAGCTTCCCAGCTCAGTATGCAAATTTGGCATAAAATACATTTAAACAAATTGTTTGAGTTCATAAGGACTCAAATCATTTTGTTTTCGCTTTTTCTTATTCTTTCTTTTGTAGAATAAAAAAGGGATTAGTGCATGTCCAGCTATCTAAACTGAGCCCTTTTAGGAAAAAATGTTGACAAAGGAGAATGTGTATTTTTATAGCTCTGAAATCCATGCAGAAAATAAGTATTTCTAAGATAAATACCGCAACTTCATAACTTCAAAAAGTATTCGATGAAACAAAATCAATTTTCTTTAGCTGCATTTCATTTCCTTCTGTTCAAATACTTTCTTTTTTAGACTTTCTTCTGTCACTTCATGTTGTTGGTACAGTGAGTATAAAAAAATCCACTGAAAAGTCTATGGCTTGATACACTGTCCACTTAAGCAACTGGGAATCTTCTTTACTCTCAGTAAATCTGAGGTCAAGCCCTCTGACAGGCTTAAACAGAAGGGTATTTTTGCATTACGTGTGTTTCTCAAGCACTTGCAATGTTCAGCTTATTTACACATCTTTGCACACATCAGCACTTGCTGTCAGGAGGAATTCTGTATCTCAGTACTGTTACTAACCTCACTTCCACACAGGTTACTTGCATGGGATTTAAAATCTGGGGAAAGAAGGATCCTGAAAGGAGAGAAGCAAAGAAAGCACGGCATGCTAAAACTAGGTAATTAGGTACACTCAGATTACTAAAAGGTGACATTAAATGACATGTATCATGAAATACGTAGGTGTTTTCATCTTGCTGAATACAGCGTCTGGCATTGTAAAGTACAAAAGACAGACAACAACCAGCCTTTTACAGCCTGAGGAGGAAACGTGTAGGAAAGGCAGACATTTTAACAGGCACAGGGCAAGGCAGGAGATAATTCCAAGTACCTCTTAGTCTCTTTCGTTCAGAAAATTGTCTGAATGGTCTGCTCAATGTCTAAGGCAGATTTCAGGCACTGGGAATCTCACTACTATATGCAACCGCAAGACATTTAATGATGTGAATTTCTCACTGCAGTCCTGTGGCAAAGTAAACATGGAATGGTCTAGAAAAAACACTAAACAAAACCAAAATTTTTGCCAATTGCTGTTTAAACATTTGTTCAGACTCCTGCCTACCATCCCCATAATTGTCTCCCATTTAGACAAGTAATTAAAAAGCAATTGCGCTATTTGACATCAGTTTACTTTTCCACTGCATATCTGAAAAAATGCAAAATGAAAGCACTTGAGCCTGGATTTAGACAGGCTAAATTCCACTTGAGTTTCTGCACCTCATGTTTCCAATTAGCGAGGTGTCTCTGCAGACCCAGCAACCAGTAATCAGGAGCTGAAAAGCCCAAAGCCGTCTGAGTCCAGGAGTCTGTGCAAGCACCTCGTGGCAAAACGACACCCTTATGTGTGAGGACTCGAATCAGCAGAAGGGTTTCTGAGCTGGGGCATTGCTTCCGTACACGGTTTCAGTCAAGGTTAATTCGTTGACTGGATTTAAAGACAGGTTATTGATGATTTATGTCACAGACAGGGGTTGCAACTGAAGAAAATATATACCTGTCCATAACCTGATGCAGAATTTCCCCGCGGCATTCACTTAACGCTCAGTCCTTTAACCGGCTCAAAAAAGGCTGCACTGAACAGTTGTAAGAGGTGACTTTAGTAAGAACTTCTGTTGAAAAAAAACCTTTAAGAATGGAACTTTTCCTATGAGGAACAGATACCTGGACTAGATAAGGAAGGGGTTTTGAGTACCGAGGGAACGGTCTGACCTGTACTTACAAGCACAAAGGAATGTCACCTATCCCCTGAAGGGCTCCTACTTCACAATACCCTGAAGATGAAACGTTGGTGACAGAAATCTGGAAGTCCCATGCCTTCAGAAAGCCAAAAGTCTGTAGATGTTTGTCAGTAAGACAGGGTTCATTTCCATGCCAGGTTATGTCTGTTTTGCATGTGTGAGAAAGCCATCCAGAGCTGGGTGGCAGCCCGCTGTATTTGGGTGACAGCGCCCTGTATTTGTACAAACCGGGATTGTTTAAGCAAGATGGGCTGTTGACACCTGTGACCTCTGCACATGCATTTTCTAATATCAACGCTGACAGAACACAAGCAAGAATTCAGGTGGTCTGCACACAGCAAGAACTAGAACAACTCTGGGAATGTGCTAGAGCACAATGGAAAAACATTACGAACGTGCGCTACGAATGTGTTAACTCTTCTCCTCTTACTCATTTTGATCAAAAGGGACACAGCAACAATGGCATTTCATTTTCTCACAGTCAGTGGTCAAGACTTGACCAATTCATCAATGCCACAGAGGAAGAAAAAGCACACGTGTAACTGAGAGAAAAGCCGTGTCATCTCTTCAAGATTGTTGAATCCTGTCAAGTCACCTGCAAAACCTTCCAGGAACAACCCAGACTCCATAGATGATGCGAGTGTGTTGGATTGGCGCAGTCATCCTCAAGAAGGTAAATCACTGTAATTCTCTCTCAAGGCAAAACAGTTTCAAACTCACTTTCTGGAAGTTAGGCACCTAAGCACAAGCACCCTTATTTCCAACAGTAGCAAGCACTGAGGCTCTCAAAAAGATGAATGGAAGCTGTGATTGCTCACCACTGCTGACAATCAGGTGGCTTGTAGTTAAGTGTCTACATCTGCAAAAGAAAAAAAGCTGGCTCAAAGGCTTCATTTTTACTGCAAGTGCAAGCTGGGGTATTTGAGTGCAGCCAATAGTCTGAACGCCTTCCTTGCAAAGTCTTGCAACCTCCAGCAAAAAATACTAAAAGCATTGCGTGGGTAATGCTCCTATTTGCAATTTGCAGTTGCACCTTCCTAAATATTTTAAAAGTTCGACATCAGTTGTAGGCACAGGTAACCCAAGAAATGTGTGCCTCCTGCACCGCAGGCTCCCACGGGATCCTGGCATCAGGCAACTCTGTACTTACACTGCAGGGAATACTGCTGACTGCAGCCCATTTGCTGTGAAGGATGGACAAGAAACAAAAAATTTCTTTAAATAAATTCTTTTAAGTTGGATCCATTAGGCTGGAGCCCACTTAGGCTGTATATTCTTGCTGTATTTGGGGTGGGGCTGTGAGTTGTCAGATACGCTTAATAAATCTTTCTCCCATTTAGTGCATTTATTTTAAGAATCAGCTGCTCAGTAAAACAGGGAGGAGGATTACTTCTCACCAGGAAAAGAGACTCAGCATTCCTTCCTCTGAGATCCTGTCCTTCATGCATAGAAAAGAGTGCCCATAAATCTAGAATGGTAGATCTGAAAAGCTGAAACAGGATTTATTTGGATGCCTTCCACACATTGCAGCTATATTTCATAACCACTTAGAGTGCTCACTAAATTTTAACATAGCTGTTCTTGAAAACACACACTTTTCATGGGGGTGGATAATTAACTGTACACCTTGTACCCACTCAAAAAGTATTAGACTAACTATATTACAAGCAAGATCTGAAATCTGTCGCTACTGCACTGTAACTCTTCTTGAAAAGGTGCTTAAATTCATAAGCCTGATGACAATTTAGAAGCATTTAAAACCAAAACCTAGACCCCTGCTTTGCATTCTTGCCAGGATATCAGTTACCAGCTTATCTCCCCGTTCACTGTCAAATCTTCTGCTTCTAAACAATTAAAATGAGGAAGCATTATTCTGTGAACAGGGAATGTACTGACATCTAAATCAAGTTAAAGTGGGGAAGCAAAAATTGTTCTTTAATTTTTTGTAATTTATTTTTAATTAAAAAAATTAAAATACTAATCATTTCAGCATCTACAGCACAATACACTGGCTCAAAGCCTGACCTCAAGAAAAGCAAGAAAATAGTAAACATTGAGAAGGGTATCAGCTACTATACCTAGGAATGAAGGAATTAAATTAAGAGAAATGAAAGCTGAATATTAATACAGGCGAGGAACTCACCATAGAGAGGCTTCTTTCTCTGAATGCAGCACAACACCTCAATGCACGCTTTTTCCCTTAGGAAAGATTTACAACCTCTGAATTTGTGTACTAGGTGCTCAACTTCCTATGGCTTTCAAAAGAATTAGACGCCCTAACTCTCCTCTATGCCTTTGGAAGTTTTCTCCTCAGACTCTAACTAATCTTTATTCATTTCACTTGGTCCATTTCCAGGCTGAAAATTAAGCACTCAAGTGCTTTGCGTGAGATTATGGGATGATGTTGCCGAAGCAAGGCTGAAGTCCCACCATGTGGAACGTTTCAAAGGACCAGCATCCTGATAAACACACGAGTGGCCAACCAACCTTGCTCTGCAGGGTGGGCTGGGAAGAGCAATCCAACACCTCTTCTCCATTTCTGTTTCTTCTCACCAGAAATCCAGTTATAAATGACAAGCTCGTAGTTTCAAAACAGAGCTGCAGCTTCTGTGCAAACTGAAGATTTTCCTAAAGGGAGTCTTTTTATGCTCGAAGTACAATAGATACCCATGTAACTGTGAACCACCACTTTAATTTTTCTTTTTGCCTCATCAAGTACTTACTGAGCAGAAGGTACTACCTGTGATAAATGCTACCTGTCAAGACTTTCCTTTGATCATGCTTCAAGAAGGAAGGATTTCCAAATCATTTGCTTGGAAATTTTTTAATTCTTAAGTGGGTTGTTTGTTTGCCTCAAAGGAAGCACTAACCTATTTTACATTGTCAAAAATCTATTTTTAAACAAAGTTTTCCTTTGTACTTTAAACATTCCCTAAAAATACTTCTTAGGCTCATTTTGTAAAATTAAAATGAAGTAGATGTTTAAACTGTGTCCTGATTCAGCAGCTCTGTCATTGTGCTCACCCACTGCCTACAGAAGGATCAAATCTGGCCAATGGCTCTGTTCACCTGAATTAGGGTGGTGAGTTAATGCTGTCATTTGTCATGGCACCAAATTGTGTCAAATCACAAACAGGAAGAGATTCCTAGTTTTGCTTAAAATTCTTCTACAAGTCACAAGCAGAGCACAAGCATTACAGCCCTCTGCACTAGCCCTTCCTATGGTTTATATTTAGCGTCAAAAATAAAAGTAGGAGGCTTGGTGTGGGAGGTGGTTTAAAAGGTCACCTCTATAGCTTATAGAAAGGATTTGCCTTGCTTCAATAAGCCCCAGACAATGTACTTCAATTTTACCAGTTAAATTTGACTTTGGAGGACTGGGCGGGAGGGGTGCAATTTATACAGTGTGGTCAGCAGAATCCCCAGGGCCATGCATCACAGCCCAGCAACGGCAGCAGCCGCGCCGGGCTCGGCTCTGTGCAAGACCACTTTGCAGGAGAAAAACCAAAGCAGCCTGGTTTTCTTGTAAAATGAAAGGTTTGGAAATAACACTGCTATTCCGAGCTCTCCTGCTTTAAGTGACTGGTAGCCTGGGTAGGGAAGAAGACAAAAAAAACCCAAGCCAGGATGCTGTTATAATCTGAGTATCACCTGTTAACAGAGGGATCCGAGCACTAATATTACCTGTTTTAATCAACAGCAAAAGCAGTTACAGGAGAATGATTCTGCTAGTAATGGAGACTTCACTTTCTGCATTTGGAGGATGCTCTTTTCCACTCCTTCCTGTCATGTCTAAGGGAATTACTCACGGGAAACACAGGAGCTAGACCCCTTTGTTTTGCACTTGCTGTTCTTAGACTCAAGAATTTCATTAAAACCCTTTTCACCTTAAAAAAAAAAAAGCAAAATCTTGGAGGAAGGAAAAAAATAAAGCTTTTCCCCCGATTTTATTTACAGACACTGCTAAGCCTCCTTAAGCTACTTTTGACTTGCTGTCTTATACCCCGACAAAGCAGATGTGAAGAAGGCAGATATATAACAGTACAGCATGCACAGCAGGGCTGCCAACTGTCAATAAATTTATGAACAGTTTGTAGATCTACAGGAGTTTTGTGAAAATTCTTATTCTTTCAGTAAAAACTGGCAAGCTCTCCTGCGTCTTGGCAAAAAAAAATTAAATAAATATATATAAAATTACAATTTGAGAACATACTGGTCTACTTCCACCTGGGGGAAAAAACCAACCAACCCACAAAACATAACCCTGACGTCGCTGGATCAGAGCATTTCTAGATGGAGCTCTCTTCTAAATTTCTCTGATGTTAGAAGGGATAATGGAGTTGCTGATGTTTAGAAGTAATTGGCAAATGAATTCTGCAGGATACCGAATATTGGACAACAGAACCTGAATGCTATTTAGGTAACTACTAAAATAGAAATACTTTCTTTCAAAATAACTTTACTGACACTGGAGTTTTAAAAATAACCACCTAGAATTACTCGTATGACTAATCACACGGGATATTTCCCTTTCTGCCCCCAAACTGGGAAGGTTGATATTCAAATGCTAATCTGCACAAACAGCCATGAGCTTTATTTTCACTCATCAGCTCGAATGCACAAAATCTGCGCTTCCAAAATGTAAAGGCTGTACTGAAACCGTTTTGCATAACTGGCTTAATATGCATGAAATTATAGGGACATCCTACATATTAGTCAGTGCCTGCTTTGTGCTCGCACCTGTCTCAGTGTCTGTACCCTGCCATCGTGCTGCACGGGGCCAGGCAAAGCCACGGACCTGGCCCCCCGACACACGAACTGCAGGCTGTGACCCGCTGCAGGTATCGTCACAGAGGTCAGCTCACTCTCCAAAGCCATTTAAATCATCAGGCCCCGAGCTTCCTTGCTCTACAGCTACATCTTAAATTCAGGTTTTGCCTCTCTCTCTCTCCCATTTTATAGATTGCCAAGGTTTGATTTAGAGAAGAGGCGCAGCACGAACACTATTGGAGAGAAGCCTTGCCTATGAATTTTTATTGTAACAGAGTTGAATTTACTCCAGCTGGCTTTCTGCAAATGCAAATAGTACAGCCAAAGATTTTACACTCAATATTAAGCAGAATTTTAAAGGCAGGAAGCATGTCTGTCTGCAACAGCATCTCAGGAGCTTCTACATCTCTTAGAGTGGTTGAAAAAAAACAGGAAGAAGCTACAAAATGTCCATTCTTCTCAGTAGCTTTCCTGGTCCTACAGCAAGACGTAAAAGATTTTTAGGACTCATGTTGTTTGTCAGGCTTCACAATTATTTTAAACACATCAACCACTAAGCATGGGTTTTCCATGCTATGTTTGCATCAGCACTAAGTGTTCAAGGCCGTGCTGGAGGGGACTTTGAGCAACCTGATCTAGTGGAAGATGTCCCCGCACAGGGCAAGGGGCTGGACTAGATGGTCTTTCCAAGTCCATTCTAACCCAAACCACTCTATGATTATATCAAGGACTTAATAAAATAAAATTAAGGACCTGAGGCTATTTCTTCATCTTCTTCTGTCTCCTGGCTTGGATAATGATAAACATGGTCTTTCCTAAGTCTATTTGTATTATTTTTGCAAGTTATTTTATAGGTGTAAATTAGAATAGTACAAGTGAAGCCAACCGCATTGTTCTTGGCATCCCAAATGTCAGACATGGTGTGTGTGTGTGTGCGCACACAAAGGCCCCACCACGAGCAGGGGAGGGAAGCAAAGGGAGCAAAAGCACACATACAAACCCAGACAATCATTCTGGAGGGAAGGAGAAGAAAAAAAAAAAAAAGCTTTACATCAAACTGAGATTAAGTGAATTTCTGCCACCGCTGAATGACTTGGGAACTCTATTCACTTTAATGTACTATGAGCTGTCATTCCCATCTTTACACAAAGACACTGAGTTTCTCAAGAACAGCTTGAAAAAGTATTCAACGTTTTCAGTACTTTCTGTATGGGTTTTTTTGCCATTAAAATGATACTGCTGCATGTTAGCAGGAATAACACTGATCTCTTGTCTCCCCTGATTTTCTGTTTGTATATATTATTTATGAGGAGAGCTGGCTCCAACCCTTGCATTTAGGCTACCTAACACTGGCTTTTATAAAATATTATTGTGACCTTTTTTTGAGTTCTTAGCACTGTCATTGTTTGCAGCTTGCCTTAGAAAGTCAGAAAAAGCCCCGAAGGCTTTTCCTTGGTCCATGAAATTTGTTTGCGATTTGATGGGTAATGATTTGAAAATCTCCATTTTGTTCTCTCCCTTTGTCAGCAACAGTTCAGCAGTCTCCAGAGAACATCTGGACACATGGAAGTGTCACACCCCTGGCAGCAGCATTGAATGGAGAGGCAGCAGCACATTTCACAAACCCACAAGAGCTGAATTTTGAACTCCACTCCTGCCCCAGGCACAGACATGGTTCATGAGCCTGCACGCTGGTTTTAGCCTATCCAAACTGAGTTCTTCAATGTGGCCACTGGTCACATGACTACAAGGTGCCTTAGGAATGCTAAACTCAGTCTTTAGATACACCTCTTTGAACTCTTGACTCCCCAGTGCTGTGTCTGTGCATCATGTCTGACTTCACATAAGACATGTCAGCAGAGACTGCAGGAGACCAGCATTAACCTTTCGCCCGTTTGTGCAACAGAAAGACCATGCACAGCATTAGTGGCAATGTGGCTCCACGTGCTCATGAGTCCTCAGGTCCATGTCCTACCACCAGGAGAGCACATCCAGCTCTTCTTCTTGTTGGACCCAAGACCAAGCCAAGAACAAGCTGCAGTTGTGAGCACACCAGCCATTTGCAGGAGGCAGCCCGGGGGAAGCAGCAACGTTGAAAGCTGTTTTGCAGCTGGTGCGTACCTACGACAAGAACACTTTCAGCTCCAGTAATTCTCTTATACTGCAGTAGGGATAAGATGACAAATCTGATTATATTAAAGTCCATTCTTTCACCAAGCCTTCCAAAATTTACAAGTTCACCATATGCTTTAATGGAAGAATAACCTGCCTCGTTTTAGGTAACTATTGTTTCAGTTTTAATGGATTCAATCCTTTCATGCGTGCATGGCCACGTACACCGAGAAGTCAGCTCCTGTATATTCATGGACAAACAGTTCTTTTGCCAAGACCCTGCGCTGTACTCCTGGTGTCTGACAGACAGAAGATAAGTAATGTTTGCAAATCAGTCTTCTCCATTTAGGGGCATTTGTACCCAAATTTAAGAAGATATTCAGATGTCTACTGACTAATTATGTCAAACTGACATTAGAAGCATATCTGTATACGTATACAAATGCAGAGAGAGAGATTATCTAATGTATTTTGCTACCTCACAATTTAAATATAATCTACTGCATCAGACTATTTTTATATTTTTTTTTTACATTTCATAGAAGACATATTGTTCAGTTCGTCGGTGAGAGAAAACTCATCCTAGGTATTGCAAAGAGCTACTTACTGGCACCGTACACAATTTGTAGGTAATTCACATTAAATTATATCTCCCATTCCACTGTGTATTGCAGAACAAAAGATACGCCTGCAAGAATGACAACGTTACATCTGCATAGAGAGTCTGTGATTATTACACAATAAAGCACATTCTTCCCACCTACAACTTGTGGAAACGTGGATGACCTAAATCAAGGGCCACATTTGGACACGACTTGGATCAATGGGACGTTGACACCAAACAGGACAAAAGGTGCCGTGTTCTCCCAATTACACTGAAAATAAAAACAAAAAATAACACTGGAAAGAAGGGTGGCGGAGGTGTTTGGTTTTTTTCTTTCCTTTTATTTTGAGAAAAGTGAAATTACAGATCTAGTCTAACGTTTTTTTTTTTTCCTCCTGGTATGTGGGTGTCAGGATGTCACAGGTTCTTCTTCAGCTCATGAAATATGATTTTGCTAATGTTTTCTTCACACTATAACAAAAAGTCAAGTAGGCGGTATGTACTGGCTTCCAGAAGTGCAAAGTCCCATTGTATTTTGTAATACATTCAAATGTGGTCTGCAGGAAATGAAAAGAGTTTGTTCTGGAGAAGAGATGGATTTTTACTCTTCAGCATCAGCGTGCACAAACCCACACCTGTGTTTGCACACAGACTAACAGTGACCTATGGAGAACCCCCAAATAAGCACAAACAGCAGCAGAAAACGTGTGCCTTACTAATCCAGGAGAAAATTCTGGGGCATGTAGGTGTGGGGATATTTAAAGCATTTCCAAAAATGTCAAAATGTTAGCAATTTTTTTCAATTTTTTTTTTTCTTTTTTGCATCTGCAAAGTGAGGGTTTGCAAATAATGCAGCTTTTGGCACACATGTGGAGGCAATACTGAGGCAAAGGGAAATATGTTGAGCCTGGGTCATCACACTTTATGGTCCCCTCCCTAGAGAAAGAAGAAAAAAAGCCGAATGGCAGCTCGTCAGAAGGACTGTATAGAAACCCAAAGCATGGAAGTCAGAAGTAAAAATACAGCACAGCCTCTTGCACTTAGTGGAACAGCCCTTCCTGGTGTAAACACCAAAACCTTCACTCGCTTCAGCAAATTTTCTCCTAGGAATATTCAGTCCACGAAAGCAAAGGAGAGATGTTGACCCCCCACCCAGGCGGGTGCCACCCGCCCCTTCAGACAGATGTTAGGGATTCTGCTGCAAAGGGATTACCGGTTCTTCCTTTATCCCTGGTGAGAAAGAGGAAGAACCAAGAATCCCAGTGGGAAGGAGAGAAGGAATCCCACCAGCAGCGTGGGGCTGGGTGTCCGGGAGATCCCACTACCAGCTCCTGCTGCTCCCCAAGCTGCAGCAGGAGCTTCAGCAAAGCCCTCTAAGCACTGGCAGAGGAGCAACCATGGGAGAAAGGAAACAGTTTTGAGATCACTCTCTTCCTCACACTACTATCAAATACCTAGAAGATCAAATAAAAACTCTAATTACAGCGTGTGTATACACGCTAGCTCACACATAACGAATCCCTATACTAATGAGAGCAGTATTTTAACATATGAATTCTAAGGAAGCAAACCTTTGGAGAGCTTTTTAAAAACAGCAAGCACTTGGGGTACCTCATGTTGTTCCTCCTGAGATTTTGTCACTTTAAAGAGATATATATATATATATATAAAAATATATATATAAATATGCTTC